>JAECUM010001643.1:0-88876 GCA_016617855.1 Megalonaias nervosa | reverse complement strand
ATTTTTGGCAGCACTGACAACATCATCAAATATGTTAAGGTAATTTTGTACATTTTGTAAAGTTGTATATCTTCAGCCTCCACTTTTACAAGGACTCATCTCTGGCCTGTGTAAGTATAAAAGCGTGATATCATAGTGCCTTTCAGATAAGACATTGCCTGTGTAAGTAGAAAAGTGTGACATTATAGAACCATTCATACAAGACACTGCCAATGTGAGTAGAAAAGTGTGACATTATAGAACCATTCATACAAAACACTGCCTGTGTAAATAGAAAAGAGTGACATCAAAGTGCCATTCAAACAAGATACTGCCTTCTGTACAACATTTCCTTAAGGATGATCACTTGTATAATGTTGGAGTATATGACAATAATATTTTTTAAAAACATATACTTTTATATTGCTAAAGAGTCCAAGCAATCCAAAATTACTAAAAATATTTATAGGTTGGTGTGCATTTTCTTGTGCTACTCTTAGCTGAATATCTATCTCCAAGTAAGAGTCATCACATAGATATCTATCAGGGAAAAGAAGTCAGTCCCTAATTGCCTGTAAAATAATAGCTAAATAAGTGTTTAAATATTAATTAAATTTGCACATGTTGAAGATCACAGACCCTATAATCAAATGCTCAGTATGTTGGTCAGTGATATTTTTCAGTATGGCAGTATTATTAAGATTGATTCAGTTTTCTGCAACAGAAAGCCTATACAGCTATTTTATGACACATTTGAAAATCACTAAAGATTTCACAACTTAAGTCTTGTATAATTATTGTTCCCTTTACCATTTCCTTGAACTGTTATTGCAATTACTAAAGTTAAGTAACATTTCTTCTTTCTCGTTATTTAAGAAGGAACAGAAATTACAACCACATTATTTCTTATCCAATCTTTCCCAAAGTTCATAGAGCTACAATATACCTACATAAAAAGTGATTTTATAATGTAATAATCATATCATATTGATGATGTCATAATGATCATGTCATACTGATAACATAATGTAATGATCATATCATACTGATATCATAATGTAATGATCATGTCATCCTGCTGATGTCATAATGTAATGATCATGTCATACTGATATCATAATGTAATGATCATGTCATCCTGCTGATGTCATAATATAATGATTATGTCATATCAACAATGTCATAATGTAAAGATCATGTCATACTGATATCATAATGTAATGATAATGTCATCCTGCTGCATAATAATGTAATAGTTACTGATATCATAATGTCATCCTGCTGATGTCATAATGTAATGATTATGTCATACTGACAATGTCATAATATTATGATCATGTCATCCTGCTGATGTCATAATGTAATGATTATATCATACTGATAATGTCATAATGTCATGATCATGTCATACCAATGATTCCATAATGTAATCATTATGTCATATCAACAATGTCATAATGTAATGATCATGTCATACCAATGATGTCATATAGTAATAATTCTGTCATATCAACAATGTCATAATGTAATGATCATGTCATACCAATGATGTCAAAATGGAATAATAAGTCCTTTGGACCTGCACAACACGCACTGATTTTACAAAAGCAGACAACCTTAATACAGAAATGTACAAATGAAACTTTAAAAGATAACTGTATGTCTAATAATTAAATTTAAATACACAACTACCTTGTGCCAGATACAAATCTTGTGAATAGCATGGAACCAACATCTGTCACAACCTGACCATCTTCTCTTGGTGTAAGGGACATTGCTAAAATACAGAAAGGAAAGAAATCTGCACACTCTTTATGGTAAGGTAGCAATAAACTGGACAAAACATTTTGGTTCAGTTATTTTAGTTGATAAATGTACAAGTTACTGTGACAAAATCAAGTTTACTAGAACTGCATTTATAAAAAATCGTAATAAAAACATCTCCAATTCTTAACTATGGTCTGTATGCTGCACCTTGACTGTTAGTGAAACTGAAAACTTGTGAAAATTACCATATGTACTAGCATATAAGTCAATTCCAACTGTAAACAACAGAAACCCTTATCTGCCATCACATAATGCAATGCAGATCATGGTCTATGTTGTTTGTTCTACCGACTGCTCCTAACAAACTGCAGAGACCCAGATCTGCTATTGGATTGTGTGATGGGGTGGATCTGTGTCTGTGCAGTTTGCAGATGGATTCAATTTCCAGGGAAGAATAAACATTACAGTCAAAATCTTAAATGTTTAAAGCTGTACTTGAACAGTAAACAAACTTTTGCATTGCATTTGACCATTTTAAATGTCAACTTTACCAAAAAATTTGTTATCATTATTGTTGAATAATTCCATTTTTTATGAATGAAACGGATTTTCTGTAATATGATTGGATGTAAAGGGTCACGTGATACTAATCTGGAATTTTTTACACATCGATAAATTCTGGGACTACTTTTGGTTTACAATATAAATAAACATTGCAGACACATCATTCTGAAATGATTGTTTCATCTCTTAAATTTTTAATTCAGCAAATAAATATAACTAATACCCTTTTTATACTTTTCCCAATATTCTTTGATTGAAATGCATAGTTTACTATACAATTTAGTGTTCGTCTGCTACATAGTCGAGCAAAATGGCCAATTACGGTGATTTTTCACTGCAATTATCTGGGGATTTTTTTGAACAATTAGATGAGAAGGAGTTAAAAGAAATAATAGCAGCGATTGAAGCAGATGGAGATGGATTTGATGATATTGCGATGGATGTTACAAGCGCTGAAAATGAAACAGAACATAGATTGATAAATTCCCTCACACAGCACCCCATGACCTCCATCACCCTAGCCATACACAACAACAACAATAATAGCATGGGAACTGGGAAAGTCAATTTTGAGGCACCTGAGGGATATAAACCAAGATTCAAGAAATTATCTGAGGAGGACTTAAAAGCTATTGAAATAAATCAATACTCAGAGGCTACTAAACGAAACACAAAATGGGGCATTGGGGTTTTCAATGGTAAATTTTAAATTTTTTAAAATTAATTTTGTTTATTTATTTACAAACGTGTGTGGGTGTTGGTGGCATAGTGTGAATATGACCACTTACACAAAAATAAAAAGAAAATATTTATCAGACCATTATTCAAAGACTGAATGAAATTTTTAAATGGTAAAACTACAAGAAAAGATAATCAGATTATTCGCATGAAATATCTTTGATGGATAGATCTTGAACATATATATTGACATAGTACATACTATGTTGACATGACAATTTAATGATATCTCCAAAATGTGACTTAACACCATTGAAAAATGTATATAATAATCCATAAAGTGATCGTTTTGCTAAGTTAAATTATTTTGGATGTGCAGTCATTAATTTCAATGAAAAAAAATTACGTAACTTTTTGCATTGCTATTTTTTTCTGAAGATATAAATCTTCTGTACAAATTTCAAAGACTTTAAATGTTGAAGGATATAATTACTAATATCACCATATTACATACATGAATCCCAATCATAAGTATACAATATATGTACAAATTGCAGGAAAGGTTGTTTTTATGTGGATTTCAAAATGATTTTGCCAAGTGTAAGAATTGTAGTGCTATGAATATTTTTCTATTTACTTACAGCTTGGTGCATTAAAATTATTGGATACAAACTTGACTTAAACACAATCAGTCCAGACGAGCTGAGTGGCCACTTAAGAAGGTTCTACGCTGAGGCCCAACCAAAATTTTTATCAAGGGGCACAAAAATGCCAGCCGATCAGGCACAAGAATATCACAAGGATTCCTTGAAAAATGTTCGTGCTGCCATAAACAGATACTTGAAGGACAATGGAAAAGATATTGACATTGTCAAAGACAAAGAATTCAAAGATGCTAATTCGATGTTAAATGCAAAACTGAAATTGAATTTAAAATCAGGTATTTCAAGGCCAACCCAGCACTACCAAGTAATTTCACTGGAAGAATTGGGAAAAATCAATGCATATCTTCAAAAATTTGACCCTGTTGCCCTTCGATTCAAAATATGGTATCTGCTGGCTATTCATTTTGTGACCAGAGGTATAGAATTTCACCATCAACTGAGCCTAACTTCCTTAAAATTTGAAAATGATGAATCTGGCATGGAGTACATTACTCTAAATCATGAAACAACACTTCAAAAAAGCCACCAAGGTGGTGTTGATGAGAAGCTTGAAGAAACATCAGACAAAAGAATGTATGCAACTGGCACCAACACTTGCCCAGTGAAATCTGTAAAAAATTTCCTTCAGAAATGTGACAAAGCAGCAAAGGTCTTATTTACGCAATGCAGTAAAGAATCACTAAGATCTCCTGAATTTGCTGACAAATGGTATACTTGTGAACCGGTGAAACCAAAGCAATTCTCCTCATTCATGCCAGACATATGCAAGAATGATGGAGTGCAACGCTACACTGGTCCCTCACTCCGTGCAACAGCAATTCAAGCTATGAGTGATGCTGGGTTTGAAACCAGAAATATTTTGTTTATGACAGACTACAAACGTGAGGAGTCTCTAAAAACTTACAGTCGAAGACCTAGCACTGAACATAAACAACTAATTAGTTCGGTTTTGGAAAATATGGCAAATGGTGGTCAAGCTCTGTCTGTATCAGACCCTAATACCAACCCACCTTTCACTTCAGATCAAAGTCAGCAACGATTGATAAACTCTCCAATCCGAAGTTCAAACACTCTAATCGCACAGTCCTTCCAGCACTCCAATACTCAACTATGCAACCAAACAAAAGATATGGCCGGTTTTGCTAGCAACTATACATTTAACAACTGCACATTTAATTTCACATTAGATAACTAAAAGGGTCTTGTTAAGTATTAACGCTCTTGAAAATGATATAAAATGTTATTCCTGCATAAAATGTATTTAATTTTTACCTTTATTTTGGTAAGGGATAACATCATCTTGTTCATATTTCCATGTTGTTCATTGATAAAATTCATAATGATTTAATGTTTGCTTCGGAATTTCATTTAGCACACTTTCTATCCCCATCAGTTTGTTATTATGCAAGGTCATTGTCATCTAACGTTGCAGATAGGACTAAAATTATACAAGAATATTGTTATTGTTTTTATATAAAAAGAAATGTGCTGACACTAAGGGTAGCCGTTGCCTAAGATGTAAAGTATGAAGTTTATTAAAAAATGTAACTGTGACAGTAATCACATTTCATTTCACATTAGATCACTGAACTGGCCTTGTTAAGTATTAACGCTGTTGAGAATGACATAAAATCTTATTCCTGTATACAATTTATTTCATTGTTACCTTTATTTTAGCAAGGGACAGCATCATCTTGTTCATATTTCCATGTTGTTCACTGATAAAATCCATAATGATTTCAGGTTTTATTAGAAATTTAATCTAGCACACTTGCTCAATCCATATCAGCTGTTATTATGTAAGGTCATGGTCATCTGATGTAGCGGATGGGATTGACTAAAACTGAACATGAATGTTGTAAATAAGCTGTGTTGGAAACCACAGGTAGCCATTGCCTAAGATGTAAAGTATGAAGTTTCTGAATAACCGTAACTGTGACAGCAGACAATCTATTCTTGTCATTATGTACAGGTTATGTATTATGGGGATATGTGAAGCGGCAAATGAAAGGAAACTACGCGCTACTTCAATTCAAATGCATTGTTGATGGAATACGTTCATTTGACGATAGAAAGGATGAGATTGGAATTATAAGGATTAAATGATCATGGTTGGGTATTTATCAATGTGTAAATTTTACCTAATCACTCACAAAGTAAATAAAGTCTTCGGACTTTATTTACTTTGTGAGTGATTAGGTAAAATTTACACATCGATAAATACCCAACCATGATCATTTAATCCTATAATGCATCTAACACAACTGATGTCCAAACCAGCAAAACTACCAATATGAGGGATTACCAAGTCTCATAACATTAACCATGTGCTTACTGTGGGTGAATTGGTGCAATGATTTGACCAGCCTTACAATCCCATGCATGTATTTTTAAGTTAACTTTGGGTGGTAGCCAATCACATCTTACTCTTGTGCTGTAAAATCTAATGATAAATGATAACCTTGTGATAAATCATCCAATGTCAAGATTTTACATATAGGGAAAATATTTAAACAATAACAAAATTATGGACAATCATTCAGTACTATATCTAACAGTAACTTACAGATTATGATAATTATTCAGGACTATATCTAATGGGAACTTTAAGATTATGGCAATCATTCAGGACTATATCTAACAGTAACTTACACATTACGATAATTATTCAGGACTATATCTAATAGGAACTGAACAGATTTGACAGCTCATAACTGCCTAGACATTCAAATTTGGAGAAAACTGAATTTCACTGCCAGTTAAAGGACTGCAAATGGACTATACATGACAGTCATTTTCTAACAAAAGTTTTAGATACATTTTCATGGCTTCAGTAAGGCAGCAGTTACAGTCAAAATTATGAATTGAGAAATAAAGTATCTCTGAAATTTACATATATTTTAAATTGTACAAGAATCAAGCCCATCTCATCCTATGTATGTACTATTCACAGCTAAATTATATATCATTCAAATAATAATAATAATAATAATAATAATAATAATAATAATCCTGTTAAAATTTGAGCATTAAAAATAGTTATATTCTCATTGTTTGAGTTTTATAAATTACTCATTCTGAAAAATAATGTATCTTTTGCCGGAAATTAGCATAAGAAGATTGCAGAACTTGTAAAAAAAATCTATGCAGAGAAAAATGGGGGAGCTATGTTTTCAGCTGCCCCAGTAGTTCCCCAATAAATGTTCCTAATTAAGTCCAAGTAATGAGTTACTCACACATACTTTCATTTATTTTTCAGTTTACTACTTGTAATTTTCTAAAGTAGTTATTTGCATAACTGAAGTATAACTCAAGTAATGAATTATCCAAGCTATAACTGAATGCTACATGTGTAACACATTTTCCAGACAGTTTAAATAACGGGACAACAAACCAAAACTAGGTTATGCCATCAATACAGATGTCAATTAAATCACTTTAATATTTATGTCTCAATTCTGTGGTCCCCATTTTATAAGTCTAACCTTTTGCAGCAGGAAAGATACCTTATAAAAGATGGCCTTTCAAGATGGGAAGACAAGACTAATTTTTATATAATTCATATTTTCATTTAAATATCATATGTACATATTGGAATTGATGAGATAAAAGCTTTGATTAATGTTAATTGCAATAATTATAAATAATTATCAACAACAGTGCAAAATCATTTACAAACCTTGTCAATAAAATAAGGTACAAACATCTGACTGTAATTATCATTATCTGTCCCAGTCAAGGTTATGATATAGCTATCACAGTGTATTCCATTTTCCAACTGCTGCAGCAAGTATTTTGAGTGATGCTTATTTGTATCTTTCTTATGTCAAATTAGCAAAGATCAAAGGACAGTCCTCACTTTTCAATAATCCAAATACTTTTGGAGGTCACAGGTTCAAACCCCAGCCAAGTCATACCAAAGACTTATAAAAATGGTACTAATAGCTGCCTCGGTAGGTGCTCAGTATTAAGAGGTTAGTGTTAGGACTAGTCGGCCTGGTGTCAGAATAATGTGACTGGGTGATGACATTTTGCACCTTCACAACAATTTATTCCTTTATTGGCAACCATACCCCTTTCAAAACAAATTGTGGCTATTATGGCAATTTTCTTGTCTATGCAGCTATTTCATGAGATGGTTAGTGTTTACAAATGAACTGAGTTTGTTATATGATTAACTAGTTGTAGTCCTGTATCCTTTCATATACATCTCATAATCCAACAGAAAATATCCAATTTTTACTCAAATAGGTGGCCAGATAATCAGGATGCCATGCTTGATAATACTGTGATTCTCAGCTGTTGGCTTTTGTCTTTATAATTATTGGTGGTGATAACAACCAGTAATTATCAAAGTGACAAACCTAACATCTAAGGAACACACTGCAGTAAGGATAATCAGATTACTTGACTCTCGGTATGGATTAAACCACTTGATCAGCATTCTGGAAATGTCAATGTGTTGAATTTTGACTCAACAAATATTTGTGAAATTTCATTTGTAAGTCTGCTCATAAGGGTTAAATCTTGACATTTTTTGCAATACTGGCCATTGGCTGCATTACAGACGTAGCTGCCCTCCAGGAATATGTCTTAACATAAACTTCTTGGTGGCATGGGATTCTGGCCTTAAAGGTGGGTGGCTGCTGGTCACAGGGGTTAAAAAGGAGGACAACTGTACATTTAAGGTTCAGATAATATAAATTAATAGGGAATTAATGTCTACTTCCTGCTTTGTAATTTAAGATATAAAATTATCTTTCTCAATGAAGACCTTTCACCTGTCCATCCATATCTTGTAACCAAGTACAGTAGTAGTCTACTTCCATAAAGTCTACAATAAAGTTTAGAAATGGTACTGTCTCCTGCACAGTATTCCTTACAAGTAAAATGCTTTTCTCTAATGATGATTATAAAATGTTTTAATGGCATTTTAAAAACAAGCATCCATCAGTTTTATCAGTAAAATCCAAGTGGTGTATTATAGATTGCATGATATTCCCTATTCTCACTGACTTCTATTCTTTGCCAGTGTCAGCAAAACTAGATTTGACATATGACATCTTTCCTATATATTTTTCATATAATGTCATTGATTGTACACCTGACAAAAAAAAACAGATTGTTTATTTTTTTTATTATTTTGATTTTGAAAAATGACAGAAGTCTGAATGTAAGCAAATAGAATTATTTTCTCAATAATTTACCATGTTTAAAGTTTGAAAGGATTCCAGTTTATACAGGTTTTGCCACAATAATAATAAAGTTTTAGGGATTCCAAGTTTTACAGATTTTGACACAATAATAATAAACATCTTCTATTACAGATTGTGCACAACTAACGTATTCTGGATTTTTTAATCTTACTGAATTAAAACCTTCAAATGAATATTCTCATACTTCAATGCACACTTCTGAACAGCAAGTTCCACATAATAAGTGATTCAAAGCTTGTGGTGTCCCACATGTGACCCACACTCTGATGTATCCATCTCAAATCTGACTTGCAAAATCTTACCATATATACTGGCTTATAAGTGGGGTCCAATTGCAAACAATACAGACCCTGATCTGACTAAGCATAATATGATGACAAATCAGGATCTACACTGTTCAGCCAATTATTCCTAACAAACTGCATAGACCCAGATTTGCCATTGCATTATCTGGGTCTATGCAGCTGGATCTGATATATATATATGTGAATATATATGGTAAACATAAAACTTAAAAGACAGAATTTTAATTTTGACTAAGCTAATCTTATCAGTGAAAGTTTTATACATACGCCTCAATGTGCTGTAACAGATGAGACAAAAATGTTTTACAGATAGATGCCTCTGCTCAACAACCATTTAAGTAACTGCTCATTCACCAGGCTTTAAAATTAGGACTAAGACTTGCAGAAAATAATCCTATGGCACAATATTTTGAGGACCTTTACAGTCAACTACTGTTTGTCTGATGAAGTACAAAGCATTTAACTTTGTTGGATAAACCGAACAGACAGATAAACAAATTTTACCTGTGGACCTTTTATTTTTTGTTCGTACAAAACAGAATAACCATAGTACCTTGACCATTGTTCTAAATGTGTATGAAGCAATTTACCTTCATAAATGCAATGCAATACAAAATAAACTCAACAACCTAATATTACTGAAACAATACAGCATTAGTCAAAAGGGTCTGATTAATGGATCAGTAATTCATATATTTGGAACATTTTGTAGCTAAATGGTGACATCACAGTTAAAATGAGATTGTTTAATAAACTTGATGTTTTTGAGGAAAAAATTGCCTGATATTATTTTATTATATCAACTAAATAAATGGGAACCAAGAGATCAGATTAAGTTGAGTCATTGTATTTTGAATCTACTTAAAGCTAAGGCACATTAATGCACAGAAAGGTTTAGACATTACCCAATGAGATAGGATTGTGTTTAATGTTAAGGAATGTCTCTCCATTTCTTGTAGCACACTTGCGTAGTTTTTCAGACAAGTAACTATACATCTCTTTTCTTTCTTTGAGCAGTTTCTTCAATCCTGAGCTGCCCATGGAAAGCAGTGTGATCAACAGATCCACACTTGGAGATGCTGAGGCACGACCTGGAAAGAAGACATCTACATTATTTCAATTGGTGTAACAGGTGCTAGACTATGAATAGCAACAGTACTGACCCTATTCTTCTATCACAAAATGTGCAAACAGTTCAGGATCCATGCTGTTTGTTCAATTGTATTTCATGCAAACAGCACTGACCCAATCTAATCACATACATCTGCCGATGGTTCAAAGTCTATGGTGTCTGTTCTGTATATGATTTCTTACAAACAGCACTGATCTAGGTCTCTTGTCACATAATGTACCAATAGCTGAAGGTCTATGTTGTTTATTCTATATCCGAAATCATACAAACAGTACTGACCCAGATCTCAAGTCACATTATGTGAGAACAGTTCAGGGTCTGTGCTGTTTGTTCTGTGTATTGTTTAGTGGGTTTTAACAGCACTTTCAGAACCATTATTCATTATATCATGCCAAGGAAATGGGAGCAAGGTGCATTTCATAATGACAAACAGGCTGCATACTCAGGCTGGCTGAACAGGTATGGAATCTGCAACCTTTGGATCACAAGTCAGGCACTCTACCAACCAAATTAACACAGCTCAACAGCACAGACCCCAGATCTTTTGTCATATAATGTGCCAAAGGTTGAGGGTCTACGCTGTTTATTCCATATGTGATTTTATACAAACAGCACTGACTCATCTCCTGTTATATAATGTGTCAACAGTTCAAACAAACAGCATAGACCTTGATCTGATGTTGCATTAAACAAAAGTGCTCTGGGTCTGTTTGGTGATGGTGTGCATTAACAGTGACCTCAACTGAAATTTGGATAGGACAATGGTCCTCATGAAAGTTCATTTCGCTGATAATACTTATTATTCTTGTATGCAACAGGAAAGAATTTAGCATGATATTTTTTAGCAGTCTGTAAACCACTAATTGGGACTTCACTTTTCTTTCCTACATTACTGCTGGATTCCTTAAGTAACATCAGTAGCTTTCCTTGCAAGAGTACTTCATCATGAAGTCAAACAGTACTGTTTACTCTTTCTAAAGAGATTCTGTGATGAAGAGAAATTATCATGATCTTGAGTCACTGCAAATGATTAACAGAGCATGGAATTAACACTAATCTGCTATCCTGCTGTTAGTGATTTCGCCAACAGATCATTAAAACCCAGTCATTACTAATCCATCACTGCTGGTCACTATTATAACAGTTAAGAAGTGGTAATTAGACAGCATATCCTTTAATGGTGGTTGAGCACCTATCAACATCCTGTACATGACAAGATACAAATAAATGCTCACAGCACAAATTGTTATGTATATGTAATTTAATTATTTGTGTATTAGTTTTAAATTTTTTATTTTATTTTTATTTCATTACATGTTATTGTAATGATAACTTTATTCACTGGATTTGACATTTTTCCAGAAAATTCAGTTTAGTTCTGTTTTGACCTGGTAAATAACCAGTATTGCTACATTGTATTTTTAGCTGACCTAGTTCCGGACCTTGATTCAGAATTGGTAAACAACATTTTTTTTATTTCTTTCCTAGAGTGAAAATCATTGGTCATAATCAAGGTCATACTTGGCTTGTGTGTCAGTTCTATGTAAACAATTTTTTAAATTTTTATTCAATCTTATAGATTCGTTCAGTAGAATCAAATTCGTCCATGGCGTACATGACAGCCAACCTGTGGTGTTACTATGCTGTTTGAACTAAGTGATCACATGACCCCATCAGAATTCTTGGACAAAGACCCTTACTGAAAATTATTTGGAATTCTAAAGCCAGAATATTATTTTTGGTGATTCAACAAGGAACTGTTGACACGACAACACAAAACAGGTTATATAGGACGTCATCGCCTTCCATCTTGGAACTTCATCGGGATTCGAATTTTCATTCATTTAGAACTTTTTAGTGATAGAACTTATATTTTTAATTATTGGATTAATTTTTGGATTTGATTTATAAACCGTAAGTCCTTTTTAATATTTTTACCTTGCTTTTCTAGGGAAATAAATTATTTTGTTAAATTTACAAAACTTGTTGGCTTCACTCTTTTCTTTGTTACTTTTGTACAAGCCTAGACACGTAACAAAATGGACAGGTGTTAAACCACTCATCCACTCATTGACTAGTGTGATTACTGTCAAAACATTCTTCAAAGATGTGAACTAATCTGGTGTATTGCCCTGAAGCACTGATTTCATTACTGTTTATAACAGTAGGTATAGGGTCTCTGGCTAGTACTGACCAACCAGAAAAGGTTGTGTTCGCTGACTCAACAAAACATCCAGAATTATACTGAACAATGCAATTTAATATTAATATCACTGTTAATAAACATTCAATGCATTGTGCAGTGATAGTTGTAAAATCTGTAAGTATTTGCAAGGTTCACAGATGACAAGACAGAGTATGATTGCAAATAGAGAAGAGACTAACAAAGTATCAGAAATGCTGGGAAAGTCAACAAAAATGGCTGTAAGGTTGCACACTTTATATCTGGAGTACAAAAGTGTGCAGGGTACTTCAATGATAACCCTTGTTGGTGAAATACAGTTATTAATGTTTTGAGATAAATGTTAATAAACAATAAATGTTGAAACTTAACAATTTTCTGTTTGGTTTTAATGGGTGCATCAAAATTTTAGCAGGCTCAGTAAACATTTTATTTTGGTATTCTTGTGCATTATTGACAAAAAAACTAATTTTGAGCTATGGACTAGCCAATACTAATAAAACCAAACAAAATAATATAGATCAAATGCAAACCTGACACTATTCCATCTGGCAGTTAATCCTTTGTGAAGGTGAACTATGTTGTTTTCAACTAACACTAATTAGCAACTGCAATGAAAACAAAAACACCTGACAATGTTCTGGAAAATCTTCTGGAGTCCATCAACTACACTCTATGCTGGACATGACATGAGTTGCCATTCATTTCAAAAGTAATGTTAGAAAAGTATTTCATATTTTTCATACATATTCTATTTAAAACAATGCATTACAAATCTGTGGAGTTTTTGGGGCTGTCAAAAGTAACATGTTACAATAGTAATACATTAGTTTTGCAAAAGTGAGATGTTACTTTTGACAGTAGTTTAATGTGTTACTTTTGGCAAAAGTAAATGAAAATGTTTCAACCAATGAAAATTAGGATTAAAAACATGTGATCAATAACATATGTACTATGGTACCTATATCTTACTACCTATAAAATTGAAAAGGAATGTTGCATGAGATGATAGATTTCTCAAATGGACTTGCAATTCACTGAAATAAACTGTTGTACACTTTAAAGTCAAATTTAAAAACTCATCATAAAACCAAATAATTGGAAGCATCTTATTACCAAACTCAGCAATATGCTCCTGGCTTAGTCTAACATTCAGATCCTTGAGCAGGTTCAAGCTATACGAAAATCTATGCATATCAGAAGATTTGTCCAACAATACAGGTACAGGCTCAGATTTACAGGGAGGATGGGGAATGGTTCATTCCTCTTTTGGTGGGACTTTTTTCTTCCATTTCTTTTCTGCACTTTCTATGTCATGCCAAAAATTCTGGACAAGCACTTTCACAGCAGCAGATTGAAAGTGACTAGGTAAATATATGATACCCTTTCTTCCAAACAGACTATTTGTTTGTTTGCACACTACCTGCACACTAATTAGTTAGTTAAAGTAAAATTTGCAACAGTGAGCAGTACTTTTAAACTTCACAAGTCAAACTAATCCATGTGACGATTTCTTAACTTTACAACAACAATAATGAAAATAATAATAGGATAATAATAAATGTTATTAAGCTTTAACCAAATTTGACTAATTTTTGTGGTGTCTGGATATTTGACATGTTTGGCACCTAAACAATAGCACATTTAAGTAACTGTGTGTGTATCCCTCCTACCAAACAACGGTCCTCAATGTTATTCCTGTACTGCATCAAATTACTTCCTTCCTTTAACATAGAGAAAACATTTTAACACACATGTTCTGTGTTTTAAATCAGGTTTGCAATTCCAACCATGCAGTGCACTGTAGGAAACAAGGCACATGTAAATGTATAGTGATTGATAAATCAAGGATAAAAGATCATATCTCTAAATAAAGCTGTCAGTCAAAAACTACCTGGATAGTTTTGACTAATTTCCTCCACAAATGTCTTGTCAAATCCAGCAATGATTGACCCACCAACTGGTACCATGAAGTTTTTGTCTGTGCTTTGAACAACAGCATCCACTCTTCCAACTTTATTTGCCTGAAAGTAGAAAGTACATGCTCTATTAAAACCAGAAATACAAGCTCTGTTTTATAAAACTCTTAGAATAACAGCAAATGAAAAAAATAATCACTTAGTGGCACAAGTAATCCTAGAGCTAATGAAAGAGTGGACATTTATTTCTGGCATTTTACTAAACCTTTACCACCCTTGTTGGTCCCAATAACGAATCAGCAGATTTCTCTCATATTTTAAAACAGCTCAAGATGCAAGCAGCTTTATTCAAAGATATAAAACACTAAGAGTCATGCCCACTTATTATCAAAACTTATGCAATAAGGCACTCAAGCTTAGGCAAAAAGTCCCAAAATTCTGGCAGTATACAGCTCTAAGAACTAATCGGCAAATGTGTAATAATGAAATTCCACTACAGCACACTTTATTATGACAAATTCAGATGTAGCACAGCCTTGGTGAGGCTCCAAAAATGTCACAATAATTTCAGCAATTTCTTGAAATATTGCAAAGCTTTAGTACCAAAATAAGCAAGAGTTTTGATTTAACAATTTGGCAAGATCTACTGTATTGTTGATGGAAAAAATATCACTACTTCTTGCTTATTTTGAAAAGACATTAGCTCATTAAAAAGCTCATAATTTTTAATATAATTACTATGAAACCATCAACAATAAAGGCATTAAGTCTGCATTTGTCTTCAATGCATCCTATATACAAATATTAATCAATCCTGAGTAAACAGCAGCCAACAGATGTTTGCTCAATCGTCTTTATTCTCTGGCATACACAACCAAACACCAACCAATGATGTAGTCTACAAAAGTTTCTCACTTGAATTTATAAGGAATCCACATTTAATTTTCATAGGGAATGGGAGGGATGTTGGTTTTTTTTTCATTTCTGGTTCATAAAGAGCTTGAAAAAAATGTTCTACCTCTGCTTTACAGCAACAAAAAAGTATTATATCCAATCTATTACTTGAATAAAAAATTACTTACATTGGCGTAAAAGATATTTTTAAAAATCCCCGTTCCAAAACAATTCACAGGCTAAACTCATCCCAAACTGAATGGTCATCCCTACATCAATGAATTTAACTACCTTTTTCAGGGAATACAACACACTACAAATGCCAGCTCAACCAACCATCATACACACCTGTTTAAAAGAGGTTTATTGCCCAAATTGTCAGAAGCAGTTTTGGTCATTGCCACATAATGTATTCATCCCCCTTCATCTTAATCCATTTTATTTTCTAGTCTGAAATAATTTCAGCAGTAACAAACCAGTCTAGTATCTGAAATAATTTCAGCAGTAACAAACCAGTCTAGTATACACAGCCCACTTGTCATTGAAATGCTAACAACCAACATGAAGAGAACCATTTAAGTCATTGGGGTGGAGGGATTTACTATTACAGGTATCCACTTACTTATGTGACTGACTTTCGCAAACTTCGTGTTAACATGATTTGATATTATTTTGTTTTAAATTTAACTTTTTAAGTGAAGACTAAAAACTAATGAAATTATCTGTCTAAAACCAAAAAATCAAGATCTAAATAGTTAAAATGATTGGTACTAAAGTTTAATTATGTATTTTTTGTTCCTACAAGCATGTACTCATTATGTAAAGACTCCTTTGAGACTTTCTCTCATCGTTTTTGGAACTGTTCCAAAACTGAGTCATTACTTACTAGTTTTATTGGCTGGATAAGGAATAAGTGTAATCATCTGCATAATATTCAAGTTTCAAAAACAGAATTTTATTTTTGGTATAATAAACCAAAACAAAAGAGATACAGTGATCAATCTCATTTTGTTACAACTGAAATCATGTATGTATAAATGTAGATTTAACAATGAAACACCAAACATTGCCAATTTAAAAAATGAACTGAAGTTGTATTGCATGTCAGAAAAATATTATGTATATATCAGTTATACACAGAAAAAGTTTGGTGACAAATTGCAACTATACAAAAATCTCTTTGAACGATTCATAACATATTTTCAAATCAAAACTACAATTTAAAGTAAGCTATGTCCATATAGGAAACTAAGCATGTGTGCTTTGATGGAGGTATGACCTCATTTATTTTGTTGTTGGGTATATTAGAAAGGAAATATGTAGTAGTTGCATAATATACACAGAGTAATTGCAAAGATGTTAATGTAGTAAATTGTTACAGTAAAATTTTGTCTCCTAATTTACATATATGTTTTGTTGGGAAACTGATAATAAGAGAGAATAATCACTGACAATGATAATAGAATGTAAATACTGTGAATGAGAAAAGAAAATAGTTACTTTATAACACCTGCAATAAGTGAATGTTGAATCTAGTAGTAACATGCACATGTGCCTGTGTATGTATGTGTGTGTGTTTGAGTGTGTGTGTGTGTGTGTGTGTGTGTGTGTGTGTGTGTGTGTGTGTGTGTGTGTGTGTGTGTGTGTGTGTGTGTGTGTGTGTGTGTGTGTGTGTCTACAAATGTATGGGTATTTGTGTATAATTGTATGTGTGTATATATGTGTACATGTAGATAATGGTTACAATAAATACTTTAAATACTTTCTTTCTGTTTTCTCTCTCTCTCTCTCTCTCTGGAGTAAGCAATATTAAATTCTGTATTGGTTTAGAATTAAAATATAACATTATGTACTAGTGTTAATCATCATTCTCTGTAAACTAATGTGCACTTATACTGACTTGTGAGGTAGTCAGTGGAATGGTTCCTCGACCTACTACTACCTATATACAAGGAATAATGAACATACAAAAATTAAGAAATAAGTATTTTTCAATGCAAATTAAAGGCAATGAAACCAAAAATGTTGAGTTATGTGATTTCAAACTATGCAACCTCATTTAGGAACACAACTATTTTATAAATCTGGGTTTAGCTGTATAATTAAACATTCTACCTGTCTTTGCTCTACAGTAGTGCAAAGTCATAATTATTAACAAAAGTTTCAGTAAATATTGGGTTTATTTTATGATCATTTTTTCCTCTGTGTCTTAGAAAATGACTCAATTGCTTTTATGGAGATCACTCGTTATTCATGAAATTTAATGTTTTCCTCCCAAACTGGGCTCAGGCCTTTATACACACCTGTTAAATTGTTTAGCTCAAGTAAATTATGATGTCAATACCCCTGACTTCCTGTATGAATTTCAGTTAAAGTATTTTCCAAGCCTAAATGCACTTTTCTTTTTAGAAACTCCCAATGTCTGATTAATGCATTTTATTGTCAGTCAAAGCCAGACCATCTTGATATGTCCAGCAAGTATGAATATTTACAAATATAACAGTCTTGTCGCAAGTCAGTATCACTGTATTAACAAGAAATTAAGTGCATGCAATAACATAAAGTATTTTTTGTTTAACATGCATTAAGTGGAAAATGCATCACTAAAGACCAAAGTTCTGCATACACCACTCTCATCTTCTTGTACAGTGAAGAGGATATATATGCAATATTTGCTTCAGTTAACAGTATGGTACATAGCACAATGGCACTTTGGGGGGAGATCTGTGAGTGATCTATAAGGGTGAGTGACTCAGACTACTCAGCCACCCAGGGCCCCCAATATGGTATGCAAAACCATTTAGTCTCTGTATCAGACTCTGCATAAAGCCTGTATTAAGTTTTGTATAAGACCCTGAACAATGCATGGTACATGTATTTGGTAATGTATAAAGCATGATATAAAGTCCTGTATAAGATCCTGTATAAACCTGGATATTATTCCTGTATAAGATCCTGGTATAAAATCCTGTATAAAGCCTGATATAAAGTCGTATATAAGACCCTGTATAAAGCCTGGTATAAAGTCCTCCAAAAGATCCTATATATAGCTAGGTAATAAGTCCTGTATAAAGTTGTGTATTAAGTCATGTATAAGGCTCTGTATAAAATCTACTGTAAGACCACATAAAAAGTCTGGTATAAAGTCTTCTATAAAGCTCAGTATGAGATCCTGTAAAAAGCCTGGTATGAAATCCTGTATAAGACCCTGTATAAAGCCTGGTATTAAACCCAATATCAGATCCTGGATAAAGCCTGGTATGAAATCCTGTATAAGACCCTGTATAAAGCCTGGAATAAAACCCAGTATAAGATCCCATACAGCGTGTGGTATAAAGTCTTGGATAAGACCCTATATAAAGCCTGATATAAAGTACTGTATGAGACTGCATAAAGCCTGGTATAAAGTCCTGCATAAGACCTTGTATAAAGCCCATTATCAAGTCCAGTATAAACCAACCTTGCTAAGCATAGCTGTTTTTTAATTCATTACACAAGCCATATGATGCTTAAATTACTATGTAGATATAATTAAAAAATATTTTAACACTGAAGTTCAGAAACAAAAAGTTCATTAAAGACATGTTTTTCAATCTAATTTAGTTTCCCATGTCACCACTTGTTCCATTAAACTTATTACATGTATAACTTCAAAAATATTGATGATCACATCAGGAACAAACACAAGCATGTCCTTTACAACTATGATCTTTCCTTGTTTATTTGCCTAACTGATGAAAGAAAATGCTACTTGAAACAAGGATGATAGAATCAGCGGAGTAGATAAAGATGATGGTACTAACACAGTATAAGAAAAAGGAAGTTAATTAATACAAATGTTATGAAATGGGTATTTTTGCACTGGGTTTGTTATAGATCCTTGGCACTGCCTGAGGTCAATACAACCAGACTTGGGCCAATATAATTAACCTCCAAACAGGAACAAAGCCAGTATGAAGTATCCATTTAATAGCATAATTTTAAAATTAAATTAGTATCATGGAACTTTCAATATTTTCTTGAGTCCCTCTCCTAGACTGCTACATTTCACTAGCCTAGATGTACCCCAAGTATCATTTTTGATTTTGGTGAGTTTGAACATAAGCACAAATTTTCATGCTCAAAGTTTTCGGCAATCTGGGTCTGGACACAAGCAAGCATACGAGATATCTTTTTCATTTCAATTAACTATATTGGAAAACGTGGGAGATAAAGGAATGTCCGTCTTGATGACATTTGTGCTAGACAAGTATGATGATTAGATCATTAGAAAAAGTAGCTATTACATATAATAGATTTATTTCATTAAGTGTTTGCAATTCTAGTAAATTCCTCATATTCAGGACATAAATTAGTGATCAGCAATATGGATTTTGTATCGCAACAAACAGTTACATTACAGCTCTTCACTGTACATAATGTGTGAAAATGTTACTTCTTTAAAATTGTGACATAATAATAATAATAAGAAGAAGAAGAAGGTTTGTTTACAGAAAGTAATTAACTTCGTACAAAATAAGTGAAATTCATTTCAACAAAAAAATTAGGTAAAGTTCTTTATTACATATGTGAAGCCAAACCAATAAATATATGTGGAATTCTTTTTTTACATGTGTGAGTTTGCTCAAATGAAAAACAAACAGCAAATAAAACATCAAAGAAATCTACCGTATTTGCTGGCCTATAAGTCCATGTGGAGCATAAGTCGAATGAGCAAATTTGGCACATTTTCCATCCTTTATCCATACATAAGTCGATGCTGAGTATAAGATGAGGTCAAATCAATAACTTGGCTTTGTTTTCTTTACTCTGTTCTACACAGCATTCCAAATGTGATCCTACCTGTAGCTCAGTAACCTTTCAGGTCAGGATCATTAAATGTAACTGAAAGTACCTAATTTGTTTCACACAAGTATTTTAGATGTATTATGTACTTTTACCTCATTATAATGATGATGAAAATTTAATGAGTTACAGATAGGATAAAATTCATGATGCTGTGTGGAATTAAACTGTAGTAACTTCCAGTTTCATAAATATTAAAGGTATCACTATATGCTATTTCAGATAACCAGCAATACAGAGAGAGAGAGAGGCACGTGTATTCCATGTCATTTTTCTTCTTGCACCTCGTGATCAAAATAAAATAAGAGATTTCAGCTCTTCATGTTTTTTTTACCTTACTGCCCCCTTTTACCTGAAGCTTTTGTCAAAGAGAGATTAACAAATTAAATAGTAAATCTTAACTATGAAAATACGTAACATAATCCTTAAGAACTTTTATATGCACAATATTTATATCCACATAGACTCCATTTAGGTTAAATTCCAAGAATGACCATTTCACATGCTGTCTAATTTTCTTTACAAGTGCAATGACCTCTCCATTCCCAACAAATAACATTATTTTTTTTAAAGTGCATGTACTCTTCCTGTACTTAGGCAGCAAATGTTTTTGATCTTTTCTCATACTATAAATTGCTGACAGTTCTTATCAGCAAGTTCAAAAGATGTCACTGGTTCAGAAATTTATATGAGTAACAAGCATTTCCTTTCATTATATGGCACCATATTCATAATACCCTATGGATAGCCTCATTTCCCTATTGGTAGCCTCACTAATCTGATCTGATCTGCCGAATCTTGACCTCTAACAGGTCTTAGCTTGTAAAACCTAAATACAGCTGAAGCATATTTAATTAGTATATTAATACCACTACAAACCCAAGTTATTCTTGGACAATAGAAGTGTTAACTAAAACTAAAAGGAATTGCTTACCCGGTGGTATTAATTAATAATGGAATAGAACTCTATTCCCGACAAATAAGATTTTCTTAAAAGTGCATGTACTCTTCCTGTACTTAGGTGGCAATTGTTTTTTTATCTTTGCTCATGCTAGATGTACTTTAAATTGCTGTTAGCTCTGTCTGCAAGTTCAAAAAGATGTCACTAGCTGAGAAATTTACATAAGTAACCACCTGGCATTTCCTTTCATTATATGGTACGGTATTCATAATACCCATGGGTAGCCTCATTTCCCTATTGGTAAAATCACTAATCTGATCTGGTGTGCCAAATCTTGACCTCAAACAGGTGTTAGTTTGGAATGACTGAATACAGCTGTAACATATTTAATTAGAATGTAAATACAACTAAAAAAGCCATGTGATTCTTGAGTAATGGGTAACTAGAAGGAATTGCTTACCTAGTGGTATTATTAGATAATGGAATATAGTACTGCACTTGTACATAAGTAAGATCAGTCCTCCGGTAAGTGAACAATACAATACAGATTTACAATCGTGAAGACATCTCTCTTTCTGTCTGTCTGTCTGTCTGTCTGTCGCTCAGTGGGGCATAAGTTTTATTTGATCATTAGGCGCAAGAAGAAAATTGTGATGGAATATGTCTTTGTCATGGTTATTCATCTTCTAACTTGTCAATTCTAACTCACATATATGAAATCACATTCAAGCAACATATATTACAAACAATGTACATTACTGGTGCATGCTGCTTTAGTGCAATTACATCTGATGTATGTTAATTTTTAATACTGATAATTATGTAATTGTTTACAATGCTCAATGTGGGATCCTATATTTTTTCATACATGATCTCTTCCCCAAAATGAAATATTTTTTACACATTATTTTTCATACTTTTGGAGAATTATTTTCCAAACAAAAAAATACGATAAAGAGATTCAGATGACATAATCCATATACAAGTCGAATCGGAGAATAAGATGATGCTAAGATTTTCTGGTCAAAAAGTATTGTCTTATAGTCCGGCAGATATGGTACTGTAGATGGTTGATATCTTTTCAACACCAAGGAATACAGTACAAACACTTAAGAAAAATATTTTATCATATTTCCAATTATGGAAAATATATTATTGATTGTTGGACTCTTTCTGGTTCCTACTATGTAAGTAATTTTATTGATGTCATTGTCATATATTATAAGTTGGGTAACATGCTTTGATATGAGTGATAATATTTTGGCTTATTGAAAGCAGTTCTGGCTAATGACTTGACCCCTTTGTGTTGGGTATGTTAGTGCAAAGAGAAGTGACATCGATTGTGAGCAAAATGAATTCATGCAGTAAAAACAGTTACTCCATGAGTATTTACATATTCATCAAAATTTAGATAGGTTAAAGGTCACAGACTTGTATTATCAAATACACACAGAAATGTGTATGTGAGTATATTTTTCAGTATGAAACATATTGAGGTCACATCAGCTTTACAGGCCATGTACAGCCAATTTATTAAATTGCTAAATTCCAACGTCTAAAATAGTTTTCATTGACTTTATCATTTTCTTTTGCAAGACTGTTATTGTAATTATTAAAATTATAAAAGCATTTTTCTTTTTCATTTTTTCATATGAGACAGATGTTGCAACAATGTCATTTTACATGAAATTTCTTCCAGAGATGACAGCACTGTAAAACACGTACAGTGATCCCCCTCATATATAGCCATCACTTCTGCACCAGAAAAGTGGCCTTATAAAACGGGTGGCCTTTCCAGAGGGGACTATATTTGTGAGATGTGTATGTACATGTGTATATAGTAGGAAAGCTACATATAACTTAAAACAGTTAATATCTTCATTTAAAAGTAGCATTAATTATTAAAATGTTCTTCTTATCTTAAAAACAGAGTTATTTCAAGGTAACATAAATTAATAGTTTGTATTCTCAGGCGTGAAATGTTGAGTGGGTATTGTTGGCATGTGCATCACAAAACCATTCAAAAACATTATTTAAATCTTGGTACATAAGTTGTTTTGTATTTAAAATAATTCTCTTTCCATTTACTCCATTTTCCCACTGCTACAGAATATTCTCCTTTTTTACGATCTTGTTTATTTATGTCTTCCCAACATAAACATTTTTGGCAAGTGAACTCTCCCCATTGTCATCAAGTCGAATAACTTTTATTTTTCTTCTAAAGTATTATTTCTTTGTTTACGTGATGACATGTTAAAGTTTTGTAATTCCTAATTTGCTAATTGTACAGTACTGCAATTTCATTTTGCGGACAAAAAAGTCCGCTGTGCGAAGCCCAAAGCTCTATCAAAAAACACTGTTGACCCCATTTCCTGCAAATATAGGCATTAATGATATAATAATAACTTTAGTGGTACATGTACTTTAGGCAACACTTCTTTCAGTAACGAAAACCTGACATCCAGAAAAAGACATCGGGAAAGATAATCGGATTACTTCCCTCACTGCAATTAAATACTGGTTCTGGACACATATTAATAATAAAATGCAGCCGCTTGTGAGGGGTAAATTTTACATTTGTGCACTAATGTGTTGGCCGCTAGTCACGTTAGAGGGGTAGTCTTTCTTGAGGGGTACTTTTGAACACAAACTCATCAGTGCCAAGAGATTCTGGCCATAAAGAATGTGTGGCTGCTGGTCAGGGGGGCTGTTCATGAGGGGGGCCACTGTACGTAACAAGGGATGTCTGACTGATGATGTTCTGTTTAGACCCACAGAGTAGGTGTTGATTTTAATACCAGTATATAAAAGCAAACATCCTTAATGGACCTTTTTCGCAATAGAAAAATAATCAGGGGAGTGCATCTTTGTCATTATCATTGAAAGGAACAGGCTCAAAATTAAAAGCATAAAAAAGGCCAAGTCATAATATAACAAACAATTTTACCAATATGTAAAAGTAGACAGATCTGACAGTTAAGAAAGTACTTGGTAATTTAGCAAGTGGCTGGACGATAATGAGAAAGATGCAAGCATAATTAATAAAACAGCACACTCACTGTCATTCTAACAGTTTATATTATCATGTACTGTCACTGGCATGACATTAAAACAAAGTCAGATGTATGGAAATTAGATTGCTAGGACTAAACTGTTCTAATCTCACACTAAAAAAAATACCCCAACTCAGACTCACCTGCTGTATGAGATGGGTACATTTTGTAGACTGTAAGCCATAGGCATTATTAACTAGGTGGGGAACATTGTACTTCTTGCACAGACTGGCTATCTCTTCCAACCTGCAGTGATTAATGGAAACAATGATATCATAATAATCAAAGTATTCAGAGTACTGATGATCTGGTGGGTTTAGGTAATGCAGTACATTTAACAGGATCAACACAAGGCAATAATAATTGTATTTCACAAAACAAGACTCAATGAAAATTTAAGAGTTCATTCATTTTCTGTATCTGACAGTCATCAGATCTAGATTCATAAGGCCCAGTCTCTGACCTTCTCTTTCCTAGCCCACCAGCATGCAACAGCTTGATGGCATCACTTGGGTGATCAATCTTGATGTCTAGTGAGTAAAGGAGTGCCCCTGCTAGTTTGATTCAAGGGATGATTAATGAAAGGTCTTACAATGTCAAACATGAAGTACCCCATGCATTTTCATATTTTTCCAAATACTTATTGCAAAGAGTGTACAATATCACTACATTTACTTGCTCATACTTCAGCCATTCAAATGCAAATTTCCACCATTTCTCGTGCTTTCTCACCCTCTTTCTCTTCATCATATTTATCACTGAGCTTTCTCTTGTTTTCATCTAATTTTGGACATTTCAGTGGCATCTGTCCACCACACAAAACCTTCCACATCTTTCCATACATGCCAAGTATCCCGAATTGTCCGGGAGTCTTTTGATTTTCGACCCCATCTTTTGATCTACCAATTTGCTGACAAGATCTCTTGAAAATAAAAAAAAACTGCCAAGCATAGGTATTTCCAGCTAAAACAACATTCAATATACTGTTCACGACTACCATAATCCATCAATCAAGTTATTACAATCGGAATGTTCTCTGCCTTATCCGTCAATTCAAGAAATAAACCTCGGATGTAATTCGTCCCCATTGAGAATTATATTCTGAACTACTTTTGTTCACATGGAGCAATATGGCAATGGAAGGAGACACATCACAATTGGAATATCATCAGCCTTTGCTGTTGTACAGTACATAGTGCGCTCCGCCAGAGGCGAATCACCAAACACATAAAAATTGAGGCATATTCCTACAACTACTTCCGGGGTTATTTATAAAATTCTGGTGCCATATCGAAACGTCCGCTAATGGATTCAATGGAAAATATGCCTTCGAAAAAAAAGAAATATGTTTGCAAGTTCAACAATGCTTGGATAGGCGAATTGAAATGTGTGAAGTGTAGTGAAAAGGGAGAAAGCTTTGCATACTGCCCAGCTTGCAACACACATTTGAACATTTCTAGTAGAGGAAAAAAATGATCTTACAAGGCACTTGAAAAGTATGCAGCACATTGCAAACGAGAAATCATCACATAATGTGCCTAAAGTAATGCAAATGTTTGCACCAACATCAGTAGACAGTGTCACTAAAGCAGAGGTTCTGTTTGCTAACTTTGTGGCGGAGCATAATTTACCATTCTTGGTTGCTGATCATTTTAATGAGCTGTGTAAGGTTGTGTTTCCTGACTCGAAAATTGCTCAGAAATTTTGCTGCAAAAGAACTAAGGTAACAAACATTGTTAACAATGCACTGGGTCCAATGTATGACAATCAAGTAACTTTACTATGCAAGAAAACCCTTTCTCAGTAATGATGGATGAGTCTAATGACAGTGGTGATGAAAAGTGTGTAGCAATTCTTGTAAGGGTGTTTGACAGTGACAGTCACAGAGTGACAACCAAATTCCTGGCTATGCCCATTTGCAATATTGGAACTGGTGAGAACCTTTTCAACTGTCTTCAAGATGTCTTAACAAACAGACAGATTCCATGGAAGAACCTAGTAGGGTTTAACAGTGACAATGTGACAATTTGTCCTCTCCAGAGTTCGTGAACAGCAACCAAACATAATCGACTGTGGGTGTATCTGCCATTTGGCCAGTACCTGTACACAGTATGGTTTGAAGAAATTGGCTGTCCCAGTTGAAGAACTTCTGGTTGACACCTACTATAACTTCACTTACAGTTCAAAGCGTACAGAGGTGTATAAAGAATTCCTAGAGTTTACCAACACTGAGGAGTACAAACTGGTCAAGCATTGTAGCACAAGGTGGCTGTCACTCCAAGGGCAAGTCTGACATGCACCATTTTCATTTAGGACAAACAAGAGATCATGAGACTACTGTTATAATAACCAGATACAACAATCCATTTGGGAGGAACAGTGGAACTATTTTTCAAGAAGATTACTATGGCAGCCACACTGTGTCAGGTCAGCATGCACCAATTAAATTTAGGACCAATTAAGCATTAATTTAAGTCTTTCAGCAAAAACCTCATGTCCATATCAGTTGAGTTGCAAGAACAAGGCATGAATGTATGAAAGGCACCATTTTCATTTTGGACTGACTAGAAATCATAAGTGTCTTAATGTGAAAACTTCATGTTGAAATGTAAGCAATGAACAATGACAGTAACCACTGATTCAAGATGTGCAATACTTTTATTTATTTATTTGTTTAAAATCATACAGTAACACCTGCATTGTTGGTGGATTTTTAGCTGCTGGGATTTACAAAACTTGAAGTGAGAGAGAGTCCATCAGAAGTACAGCCAGAGACTTGCTAACATTTTGGGACCTTATTTTGACTCAACCTATGCACTCAGCTGATACGGAGTGTGAAATAAAAATGGTGAAAGAGTTCACTAGGTATAAGGAATGCACATGATTTGTCCAGAAGCTTGATAAAAAGCAAATGGGTTTATTGGTAAAGATCTAAAGGAAATTATTGTACAGGTGCAAAGTAGAATGTTATTTTTTTCTTACATGTGACCACATTGGACATACTACTTTGAGTCTGAGAGGAAGAGAAAATGCAGTGTATGGAAGCAATCATACAAGTTTGCGATGACCTATAAAAGCTTTTTTTTCAAAATCTGTTATCAAGGTTATATGAATGTTCAACACACAAGGAATAATTTTCAACCACAGGGTAGCACAGAACACAATAGTGAATGGACAATACTATACCACAGTAATCAAAGGTAACTTCAATGAGACTATGTGTCAAGACCTATGGAGAGGTGGCTTCATTTTCAGCCAGGGTAATGCTCACACACACACACATGCCCCTGCACACCTGTCAAATTTGTAAAGTAGACCTTAGAAAAACTTGGCGTTAAAGCCATAAATCACCCTCGATGCAGACGAACTTAGCTCCTTGAGACTTTTGCCTTTTCCAAACATTGAAAGAGTAATTATAAGGGAAATGTTATGAAAGTAGGGGATCCAATCATCAAGTCGAAATGAATGCAGTCATGTGATAGGCTGTTGCATGTGTTCAGCACATGGGTCACAAGATGGGAGAAGTGCAGTAAGTTGAAAGGAAGTTACTTTGAGAAAAACTATTAAAATTATTGCAAACAGTTAAATATTTTTTCTTTAGTGTTTGTTATATAACTTTTTGATGAACCCTTATATATACATGTAGAATCTGTAATACAAATGATGTATAGCATATTTTTTTAAAAGTCTTGAAAGAAATACTAGTGGTAGTATCCCATATTATTAATAAACCGTAAAATGTTCTTACTAATGTAGTAACAAAGTGATCTAATTTTTATGGTGACAGTAGTGCTATGAGCCAGATATGAACAATACTAGAAGGAATATATATACACAAAAATAAATACTTGTTTTGTTCTGAGTTGATGGAAAGAATAAGTTAGATATAGTGTGTGGAGATGTCAAGGTCATCAGGCCAAAATGTATTTATATGCCACATGAAATGAATTCTTTCCCCAGAGTCAGAAAAAACATAAATGTGGTTTTGAACCTCCGCTTGGTACGCTTTCCAAATAATGTTTAACGTTATCATGTGAATGCAGAGCATTAGAAATCCACTTGCCTGACACTTGGGACCAGTTCAAATTCAAGTTAGGGAAGTTAAAGTTCATAAGGTACTTGTCTGATGGCAAGTTGGGAGAGAGAGAGAGAGAGAGACACACACACACACACACACACACACACACAGCTTTTTTTACTGTGGTATTTCTTACATACCATTATACATGCTATGGTATACCACAATTATATTAAGGACCAACAATTCAATTTTCTGGGGCAAAATTTCTGTCTGTCAATAACCATAAAAAAACATCTTGCACTGATAATAACACCATATTATATCAATTATATTATTTGGAAAAAATTTAATTTATCCCAAGATAAAAGAAAAGAAAAGAAAATATCTTGGGTGAAAAAAAAATCACAGCCCGACCCCCTCCCCAAAAATTAAATGGTCAATACCTCATAGCAGATGAAGTTGCAATTTGTATGAATAAATTGTAATCTTTAAACTGTAACTAAAGTGGGATGATGAAGCTGACATTGTAGCTGGCATCCTGTGCAAAGCATTGTGCTGACATTTAAGAGCATGTTGATAAAAATAGGAAGTGATGACACTGAAGCCTGCAATTTATTAGCTACACTACTGATACTATAGGCAGAGAAAACTCTGGCAAGATATTTATCAGACAGGGTCAGTAAACATAAAACACACTTATTCAACAAATGAAAAAAAATATTTACTGAAATTGAGAAACTGAACAGATTAAAATAACTAGTAAATTGCTAAAATGTAAAAAAATTAAATCCAATATTTTTCAAAAAGTTCACATTTTCTCATGCAGTCATGATAATGTGAATTTGTACTATTTAAGAAAGTATTGACAAGTAAGGAGTAAATAAATGATCAGCTAGTCAAAGACTTTTTGATGCATGTTGCCAATTTCAAGAAGATAGGTGATAATTATAATTAAATTAACTTTACATTTCTTTGACAAGTGTATTTGGAATCAAAAGGTACTCATCTCTATTAATCAGGCACCTGGATTTTACTAAAAGAGTGAGTGATATACCAAAAATGTTGCACCCACAAGTGGTGTGTTAGATTATAATCTACTGTTTATTTGATAATGACAAGAAACATACACATACTTATTTTTGACAGATAAATAAATAAATTTTAAAAATAAGCATTCATAAATCAATTCTCAAAAGTCAGCTTGTCAAAGACTGTTTTGATGCATGTCACAGATTTCGAGGTGACAAGTGGAGGGGAAGAAGACATGAGTGGACATATATCTTTTTAGTAACTTTAATTACTGATATAACATTTTAAGAAAGATAAAAAGAAAACATAGCTTTATTTTTAAAATGAATACAACACAATCTCCTTACAACATCCCATATTTTATTTTACCTTTTTCCCTCTTTGTTATGATATTATGTTGTCATATTTTGAGGCAAGCTCAAATCACCCAAAGAAAAGTTCAATTTTCCAGTCAGCTGGTAAAGCTCACTTTAATAAACCATGTAAAGCCCTGTAATAGCAAACTATTCAAAATAAATCAAAGCCCTGTGATAGCAAACTATTCAAAATAAATCAAAGCCCTGTAATAGCAAACTATTGAAAATAAATCAAAGCCCTGTAACAGCACTACACTTAAAAAAAAAAAAGAAAAACAAGATAAAAACATTTTTGTCCTTGTCACACTTGTGTATTTTATTACAGCCTGTTTCAGATCTTTGCAAAATATCATCTTACACCTCACCTGTCAGGAACCCTAGGAGCAAAACAACTGGTGGTTGACATAACACATATAACATTTTCAGGTCCAAACTCCACCATCCTTCTCTCTATCTCTTCCACATCTGTCCTTAGTTCATCTCCCTCAAGTTTGTTCTCTATGACTACTGGAACAAAACCTGAAATTTAGGACCATTGATTTCAAAAGGTAATTGAAGCAAATTTAAACTCCTGAGTGCCTGATATATAGTATTAAAAATATAGATCTAGAAAGATGGTACTTAAAACTATGTTCACAGCTTTATAAAGAATATGCAGCAATAATAATAATAATAATAATAATAATAATAATAATAATAATACAGCTGGATCAAGTAGTGTCCCAAGTTAAAAACTTTTCCGGTGCAAGATGACAGCAATATCATTATGTTCCATTAAGTGTTGTTCAGTTCAGTTAAATTGCATGTACACATATCCCTCAATAACTGGCGCACAGCAGGGTTCAAAAACATTGACCTCAATATAAGAGAGGGTGCAAGTAAATGAGGAACCTCACAAAAAAGTAAGAAATTATGCCATCACTGCTGAAAAGTGGGAAAACCACTGGGGTGGGGGGAAGACAAACAGGCTGTTTAATGACAGACTACTTGTTTTATAACCACACTGGGAATAATTGTCAATAAAGAACTTTTCCTAACAAAGTTGTTCACTTTTCTATGTGAATTAATTTTATTTTCAAGATTCCCAACTTCTAAAAGACCACTAACATTATTCCAGCTGATTTTGACAACCTTCATGTAAAGGCAAAAATATTGTGTATTATATCGCTGCTTTTTATTCAATGTTGATTCACAACAAAACATGATACCTTTTTCAAAAAAACTTGGGATATTTATTTCATGAAATAAACCATCAATGTCAAAACTCAATTTTTTATTTATCTATCAGTAAAATGCCGATGCTGTGATTTCATTGCAAGTTATAGTGAAACTTCTTCACATCCATGAGGAAATCTCTGAGTGCCAATTAAGGAATTTTAAGTTAATTACAAAGTCTGAAACCTGCTTTTTCACAATGAACCATATCTGTGAAACAAAGCATTATATTTCAAGAAGTATTCATTTCACTTGGTTACCTTGCTATTTTTGATCACATCTGCATACATGCCAACCCTAAGAGATGTATATGTGTAATTTTTGCTAACATAATTGGCAAAAAAGTGTAATCTGAGGATAAAATGTGTAATCTATATATTACTAACATTATTACCCCTACATTGCTGAGGCTATAACATCGTAGCTATTCAGTACACCATACGAAAAATTTTATTTATTTTCTTACTAACCTGTATCTGCAGGTCAAAATACTTGGCAGAAATGGGCAAAATCCATAAGGATCAGAACCAGAATGCAAACACAAAACATACTGAAAAATTATTTATATTCAACACTCACTTTAACTAGACTACATGTCAATAACGTTTGGCCAAATGATCGTCAAGTCCACAGATTCTGTCCTCAATCCGATTGCTGTATTACTTCACTCTCATATTCTTCTTTAAAAATTTCTCAAGTGGTGTTGAATTTGTCCTTTTTCTGATCAGACATGTTTTCAAGTTTGTCCTTTTTCTGATTAGACATGTTTTGAAGTTTGTCCTTTTTCTGATCAGACATGTTTTGAAGTTTGTCCTTTTTCTGATTAGACATGTTTTGAAGTTTGTCCTTTTTCTGATCCGACATGTTTTGTAGTTTGTCCTTTTTCTGATTAGACATGTTTTCAAGTTTGTCCTTTTTCTGATTAGACATGCTTTGAAGTTTGTCCTTTTTCTGATCAGACATGTTTTGAAGTTTGTCCTTTTTCTGATTAGACATGTTTTGAAATTTGTCCTTTTTCTGATCAGACATGTTTTCAAGTTTGTCCTTTTTCTGATCAGACATGTTTTGAAGTTTGCGCTTTTTCTGATTAGACATGTTTTCAAGTTTGTCCTTTTTTGATTAGACATGTTTTGAAGTTTGTCCTTTTTCTGATTAGACATGTTTTGAAGTTTGTCCTTTTTCTGATTAGACATGTTTTGAAGTTTGTCCTTTTTCTGATTAGACATGTTTTGAAGTTTAGAAAGAACCTTCTGCTCTAAGAATTTTCATCCACAAATCAACCTGTAAAATTCCATCTCGCGTAATATCTGGTGCCATTTTCTTTAAAAGTACAGACTGGTTCACTAACTATATTCATTACCAATATAATGACTCTATGTGGCAAAGTTTCATACGAAAGAAACCCACCTGTTTTCTTGGAAATGGATCATGTAGAAAACTGAGAAAGTACATGTAGCTCTATGATGGACAAATTAGCTCTTACTATATTCATATACAGCAGCCTTTCTATTTAGAATGTATTCTCAATTTTTTATGATGAGTGGAATTAAAGAGATGATGATATAAATTACAAACAACTTTTATTGCTTTATTTTTATTTTATTTTTTAATGTAATGGAAATGCATAATCCAAACACAGGAAAGTGTAAGATGTAATTCAGTGAAAAAAAGCATAATGATTACGCCAAAAGCGTAATGGTTGGCATGTATGCATTTGTGAATGATTAAGCTAATTTAAAGTAGTTTCATTATATTGCATACACAATAATACATGTACTTATGACTGTTTGATTGATCAACTGAAATGAATTGACCTGACATATGACCAGGGCCCTCTAGCTGTTACACAGGTAGGATTGGCATGTCTGTAAATTTTTCTTCTATACCGTTCCATTTATTTGACTTAATACAAATGACACAATTAAAGAAATAACGCAAAGCAGTTCTGCTTTTAATCAAGTGCAACTATACAATAAATACTAATGCAAGTCAGATATCAAAACAGGGTCAATACTTAATTAGATTCTCACAGAAATACTCATGGACAAAGCTGTTATGGTAGATGGACCTATTTTGATGTTCGAAAATAAGAGGTCACATTGCATTTAAACTGAACCAAAATATTAATTTCATGTGCCGAAACTTATTTCATTGGTATTTATTTATTTATTTATTTATTTAAGTGCTGCCTCCAGTAAGCATTAGTGACATTTTCATTGATCAAAATTTCACTGAATATTATTTATTTAAGTGTACAGAGAATGTTGTTTGGAAAGAAAATTGAACAAAATATATGACTTCTTTTTAAAAGTTAAGAATTTCATTAATGTTGATTCAAATTTCTGGGTACTAGCAACCATTTTCAATGATAAAACGAGCAATATATCAAGGTTTCAGTTACCAATTTTGATTGCAATTTTCTTTTTATTCTACAAATAGGGGTAAATTTGAGGGTATTTTCTAGTAACAAAATGGGTTCGGCAATTACCAGAGCACGAGTTATCGAGTGGTGTGTTGATTTAGTTAGAGACTTGATTGCACTCTCTTAGCATGACAGAAAATATGGGTCAACTGGTCTCATAAAAATCAGGTGTACCCCTGCATAGTTTATGGTTTTCTCCATTATTAAAAAAAAAACACCATATGACTCAAAGACAGTGGCAAAGTCATGATAGAAGATGGGTAAAAATACCAATACAGCACCTCATCAGTTCCTGTTTGATCCATGATATTTCTGAAAGAATCTATGTGCACCTACTAAAAGTAGTTCTTATCTGTGAATTCGAGTCCATTTTGTCCTTCACCAGTCTGTACATTCTTTTAGCAATCTGCTCCTCTTGAGAGGTCAAACATTCATGTGGCAAATTTATTATTGCAGTAGGGGTGACCTCAAAAGTGAACCACTATCTTTCAAAGCTTCCTTACATTTAATAATTTGTGCTTTCTATGTTATTCTTTCAGCAATAGGAGGTTTTGAACATACGGAAAATTAACTGAAAATATCCTTGGGTTGTGTGGTAAGAAATTTATTCCACACCAACAAAATGGCAATCTTAGTAAACATGAAGTAAGTACAAGAATTTGTTACCTGCTGTGATAATGGACTTAATACATGACTTTTGATCAATTCTTGGCCACAGAACATAGTGGGCATCTGGGCGTCTGAGTCTAAGGGTCAGCATGCATAGCACTAAGCTCATTCCAGTAGCCATGGGAACAAGAAAACAACTGGCAACTGATTGGACACCTGCAGATGGGTGGAAAATCTGAAAATCAGTTTCTATGGATCACCGTACAACTAAATTCAATTTAACCCTAAATTACCTTTATTCTAGTGTTCCCTCACAGTTTAAACAAATGAATTCATTACAGTCAAAACGTTTCTCACTCTTTCTAGAAATACCAGTCCTCTTGTGATAAATATTGAAGCAAAGTAATAATACTGAAACAGAGTCACCCCACCATGGAATAATACTGAAACAGAGTTACCCTACTATGTAAAAATGCCGAAATAGTCACCCTACCATGTAACAATACTGAAAAAGAGTCACCCAACAAAGTAATAATACTGAAAGAGAGTTACCCTACCATTTATATAGGTTGAGTAATAAATACTGAGTTAACTTACCATATAATAATACTGAAACTGAGTTACCCTATCATATAAGTACACAAATAATACTGAAACAATATTACCCTATCAAGTAAACACAATGAGTAATAATACTGAAATAGAGTTACCCCAACAAGCAAATACACAGCATAATAATAATGAAACAGTGTTACCCTACCATGTAATAATACTAAAACTGAGTTACCCTACCAAGTAAATACACAGAGTAGTAATACTGAAATAGAGTTACCAAACCATGTAATGATACTCAAATAGTTACCCTACATGTAATACTACTGAAATAGAGTTACCCCACCATGTAAATACACAGTTCATAGATGCGCAACATCTGGATAAAGTAGTACTTTTTCAGAAACAAGAAGTCAAAAGGCCTTCCTGAAAGAATGACATACCAAGATATGTCCATGGTGATATATTCCAACATTAAGATTATTCTTATCAATCACCTTTCTAATTGCTTCTGTCTGACTCGTTATAGGTGCACTCACCTGCAATTTTAATGGCATCTTGAGCCAAACTATTTGTCAACTTATTGATGATACTCGATCCTGCTGCCTTGGGTTGGATGGCCGCTATGTCACCTGACCTCCCTATACCATGGCCCAATCTAAAATGCCGCCGTGCAACCATGCCTGAGAATATCCGGGATTCCCGTTCACCAACTCCACAATTTCCAGGAAAGTTGTTACTATCCATGGCTGCCAGCTCTTGCATGAGAAGTTCAATAGTGAAGTCATCCCAACCTTCATCTGGCAGTTTTCTCTGTCAAAAGGAAGTATTTGATTTTTCTGGTGAACATATAATCTCCCTCCACAATCACTTACCCACTCCCATATAAAACTCTGGTGATTTATTCTATTACCATATACATTTACATACCAAACCACAAAGAATGCAATCTTTCTTCTAACATGCAAGATCTATGCCACTGAATATGTTGACAAAACCGCTAATTTCGGAAAATGAATGAATAACCCACAAAAGCCACATCTTCAACAAAATCAATGTGAATGCCTAAATGAAAATTCTAACCTCCCAAATGCAATCTAATCCAAACTACAATCAGGCATCATTTTATCAGATGTAAACAGCTTTTTTTTTATATAGTATTTATCCAAGTAAATATTATGTACCTCTTTACATGTGTTATTTTTGTTATTATAATCATTATTAATATTATTACTACTGTATAATCATTTTAACTCATACATATTATCCTGCTACACCATTCTCTTTACACATTCCCTTTAGCACCTCCATTTACAACTTTATTGGGATATAATTTCCTTTGTAGATGGAACAGACTTTGTCATGCATCATTTCCATCCTTTGTCCCCAGCCTGGAATTAGGTCCAATATTTTGATTGTTGGAGCAATAGGCATCATATTTATTTTTATTATGCAACTTTGTTCGGCTGATGGCAGCACAAAAGAGATACACAGTTTACCAGTTTCAAGATGGGGACCCTGAGTGGCCCAGTGGTCTGCAGCGCTCACTGTTATGGATTACTGCCACCTCACCTGTTTGCGTGGGTTTGACCAATGTGGGTATGTGAGAAAGCTTGCCAGTAGCTTCTCGTGGGTGGGTGGTTCTTTCTGGGGGTTTTCCAGGTTTTTCCTCCACCATTGATACTGGCCGCCATGTATAGCCTATCTTGTGCTGAAAAATGGCGTTAAACCCTACAACAACAACAACCAGTTTCAAGACCTTTTTAAAATTTTTCTTGATTTATTCTTCTATTTTTCTCCCTTGTTTGTAGATTTCCCCCACCATTCAAACATATAGGAGTCAAGAATTTCGCTAGGCTATTGTGTCTCGTGTTTGTTTTGTGGAAGCAAGCTGTTTCTTTGCTTTCTGAAGAGCTTGTTTAGTTCAAAATGTTCCAAAACCAATTTTACTGTAATAAAATAGATTTATTCAATAATATTTACCAAATCTTAATACTGTAAAACTACTACAACCTTACAAATCCATTCCTCCCAGGCTAAAATTTTGTAGCTAAAATGCTAAAAGTTATCTGCCCACCTAGGTAGAGTCATCTTCCCTTTATACAGGGATTGATGCAAAATCCCATGAATACTTCAGTTACTATTGGAGTAGAAGGCATACTCTCTATTTGGATGCAACTTCAGAGAGAATGGGAGGGTATGTGTGTATTATAATCAGGTAAGTATTATTGAAGAAACATATTTTACTAAAAATAATTGTTTTCTTCAAATACATTACTGGAATAAAATATTTTTGGAGAATAGGTAAAAGGTTGATAGAGTTACATCCCCTTACCCCAGAGAGACCATATCTGGTCCCCAAAGGTATGTGAGACAGCTTCTGTGTAACTTGATCGGAGAACAGACTTCATTTGTTGAGTAGCAGCTTCAAAAGGTAAACTGTCTCGCCCACAAATCCAGCAGAAGCCATGAAGCTACATCCTTATGAAGCTGCCTAATGACCCAGGAAGGTAACCTTATGTGCAACGACTATAGATCCCACCAGGTTGAGTTGAACCTTTTGGGATGAAAAAACTCCGAGATAAAAACTAGAGAAAGTGGACTCTGATCTCCATCCCACAGCATTGATAACATCAGTCAGATAACAGTTTTGCTCAAATGCAATGCTTGTGGTGACTGACCCAACTTTGTGAGATGAAATGCATAGCCAATTTATTTGATCTAGGGTTGTTTCCTGAAATGTGGAACAAATAGCCCATTTTATCCAGGACAAAAGTGTCTGTTTCTCTCTTTGAAAGGTATGAATTGGCATGATCTTTGATGCACTGGCTCTGATCTCAATAAGTGCCAATTCAGAGTTCACACTGGGTCCTGTAGATGGCCTTAAGATGAAGTATCCAGAGTAGACAGAGATTTCACTACCAAAGTCTGATTCCCCAAGAATGGGAGCTAATTCATGGGAATGAAAGCAGGATCTGTCATGAGTGATACTGACCCATCATGTCAGAACTGTAAGTAGTTTGGGTTCACTAATACAGCATGTATTTCACCGATTCTGCATGTCATCACTGATGCAATAAGGAAGCAATTGTTATATATGAGGTGAACCAATGAGGCCTTTAAGAGTGATTCAAATGGCGTCTTCTTCAGCCACTTTAGTACCCATGATTCCCACTTTGGGCACTGAGAAAACCTTTTTGGATGTGTGGTATTGAAATTGAATAAAAGATCAGATAGGTCTTTACTTTGTCAGATCTCTCTTCCATGTTGATGTGTCAAAGATCATGGAATGGTAGCTTTTGATTGCGATTGGTGCTGTTTCTCATCAAAAAGCCATAGTAGGAAGTTAGCTATTTGAGGTATTGATGCCTGCAGCAGTACAATGTATTCTTGGGCACACCATGGTGTGAAGATTTTCCATTTACCTTTGCATACTTTTAAAGTGGAGGGTCATCTCACTCTACCAATTCTCTCCTTTCCACCACTGGTTGTGGGAACTGTTTATTCTTGAAAAATTGTTTAATATCATCAAGACTTGCAGGTTCATCAACTCTGGATTCAGATGAAACACTTGCTGTCATAGCTGCTTGAGTAGATGAGGGAATATTTTGATTTTCCTTGGGATTTTTGTTGCAAGATTGAAGAGGTCATTGATCCATGATTCCTCCCATATGAACTGAGCAATCAGGAGGAGGCAACACTCCAATTCTCTTGTTTTCTGTATCACTTTTGGAATCAGATATGTTGGAGGCAAATGTATGCGACCAGGCTTTTCCAAAAAAGTACTGACTGCCCAGGCCTTTGGATCCAGGACAGGTGAGACAAGGGTTGGGAGTTTGGCATTACACCTTGTCACAAATAGGTCCACCATTGGTTGATCCCATCTGTCACAGATCTGAGAGAAAAATGAGGGATGAAGAGACCATTCTATTTGTATTAGTTGATTCCTTGTAATATCAAGTCTGCTAATACATTTAGTTGGCCTGAAATATGATGAACTTGAAAGTGGACACCACTTCAAAAAAATCCCAAAAATGATCGCAAAGGTTTAAGGGCTTGATTCCACCTTGACATCTGAGATAAGTCACCATTGTGGAGTAGTCAGACAGTATGAGAACTCTCTTCACATGTAGTTCCTCCTGTCACCAATTAAAAGCTTTCAAAGTGGCTTTCATCTCAAGAATGTTTATATGTAAATGACAGTCTTGAGTGGGCCACAATGGTTTCCTGGAAAGATGGATGGAGGTGTGCCCCCAGCCCTCTGTGCTCACATTCATACAGTGATTTACAGAGGTTGTACTTGCAATGTTGCACCCAATGTGAGCTAAACGAGGTTGCTCCGTCTTCTGAGATCGAATCTCATAATTGTGCAGATTGTGAGAGGTTGGTCCAAGGGGTAAAGTCTCAACCTACTTTGGGTCAACATAATCATTTGTAACAGGATGATGTAAGCAGCCCAAAAGATCAGATCTCTGCCCGACCGTGGAAGCAATTTGAATGTCAGTTCTTGCCTTTTGGTCAATAAATCAACTGATACCAGAACTTTAGACCTGGCAGTTGATGGAGAGGTGGACAAAACTTTGGTAGCAGTAGGCACAAAGCTTCTTCAACTGAAACCCAGAAGGCTGAGTCTTTGAACATCATAGTAAGATCTAATAATGACGAGTGGGCTTGAGAGCAAGTTTCGTTGTCCTGGGATGAAGGTGGTGACAATGATTTCTTTTGTGCTACCTGTGATGTAGCTGAAGAATGTTGAGGATGGTGGCTGAATGCCCTGAGTTATATATAGTGACTTATAAGCTGTTGCTAAGTAAAGACTCCTTTTGAGTGGCAAAGGCTTCAAAACAAAGTGAATCAATATCCCTTGGATACTGAGGCACTGAACATGGCATTGTCTGCAGTGTCTTGTTACACTATGCAAGTTAGACTGATCCATAAGAGTGCCTGTATAAACTGGGTTCATCAAACTGGGCAAAGATCATTTTTCTGGTGGCTGATACTGGATGATTGATTGTGGTCATGACCCATTGAAATCAGAGCCATATTGTAAAGTCCAGTCATAATGGAACAGGGCCATCTTAGCTGGCTCAATGTTGTCCTGTTCATGAAGATGGGATGGGATATGGGATATCTGATTTACATAGCAGGTCTGTAAAGCTGATAAGCCAGATGGTAAGTGAGACTGTCTGTTATGCTTTATATCACACTCCCCAGCAAGTGATATGGTATTGAACCCATGTGATGAACCCATGTATTGGGACTTCCAATAAAAGTTTATCCCTGTTTTGGTGGTAAAGGATGAGCCAGAGCTGTCTCTGAGCATGATGGTTTATGACACTTCATGGCTGATGAACCATTTGGATTGTTATTGTCTGCTTAGTGTAAATCCTGCACCGAAGCCACATCTCCATGGATACTTATTGTGTCATCATTCCTCAACATGTGCTTCTTCACCTTCCCCTTAGGTGCCCCAAGAATGGCAGCCCATTGACATTCAGTCCAGTCTAAACAGAACTGACGTGTTGTTAGATTCACAATTGGAGCAAACTACATATGTAGGCTGGTTGCCAGTCACATATTTCCAACAATTACAAATTTAGTCTTGCCTATGGTCTAATCATTAAAACAAAATAGAGCAGACAATACATACAGGTGTAGCTCAGCAAGCATCTTGCTTTACAAACTCAATGAGCGTATATGCAGAGCTACACACTATGGCAATGCACCTGTATTGAAGCATCACTACTAATACCTAAAATATCAAATGCTAATAAAACCTACCTGTAGGAAAGGCCAATCGACTAACTATACAGGTAAAATCACCTAAGAGTCACTTATAGTAACTATGAAATGGTCACAATGACTATACTATGTATAGAAAACTTACCACAGTGAAAACTATACAATATAATTTGAGTTTTCTACACACAATACTGTACCTGCACGTAAGTAAAGCTATAGAAAAGAAGTATCACTATTGATACTTATGAAGTGGATACTATAGTATCAATTGTATGACAATGTTACCTATAGGAAAGGCCAAATGACAGCCTACAGAGGTAAAATCAGTAAAGTGTCAAGTATATAACTACAAAGTGGATGCAAAGACTAGATAAGTATAGAAAACCTACCAGTATCTGACCATAGCAAAAATTATACAGGAATATTATGAGTTTTCGGTATCACACACCAAACCTATATTAAACATATTTAATTACAGCTATAGCAATATGAGTGGATGCACTAGTGACCCATGCAGCCATGTACCAAGGGCACCTAAGCATGCAAGGTCAGATAAGTGATAATATTTTAAAAAATTTGTTGGTGAAGAAAGAAAGAAAAGTTGCAATTTATGGATGTAGTAGTATACATCTCTTCAAAGTGAAGAATCCTCCAACTTGCTTAAGGTAAATCACTCAGATCCAGAATAGTGGTACTGGATTGTGAGGCCTCTCTGTATAGAACATGCGATTCGGCAATAGTGGAAGTAGTAACTTCAGCATTCACGGGTTTTTTGGTGCCAATCCTTGTATCAAGGGGAGATTACTCTATCTGACTGCAGCCTAGATGGGCAGATAACATTTAGCTTTTAAGTTAAAAGTTTTAGTCTGGGAGGACTGGACATGAGGGGTAGTAATAGTTTTCCTAAGGTATTATGACTAGGTAAAATATCTGAAGAAGAACTTTTGTACCATTATGAATTTTTGTGTCAACATATATATATATATATATATATATATATATATATATATATATATATATATATATATATATATATTAAATATACTCTCAATAATATCAGTAAAATTACTCTTTTATTACCATATCAATAGGCCCCCAACAATATAAATAATGCAGTCTCTGGTAAAAATATGGTTCCCAGCCTGTGGGCTGCAGATCATCAGAGGGCCATGGGGTTATTCCAAGGAAGCCTACAAGTATAACTATTAGCATGATGGGGATTGCAGATTTTTTTTTAAATTAAGAAGGGGTTCTCATACTTGAACCACTGAGGTAAAACATTTCTAGTTCTGGTTATGCTATTTAGGTATCTGATTTTTTTTATCAGGAGAATTTGTACATGTTAAAGTTACTTCTGAGGTAAATATCTGTATGATCTTCAGCATTTTGGAATATTCATACAAAACAGTTGTTGTTGCTATGTTACACAATTATTCTCTATCCATAGGCATCAAGGCAATTTGTATGTGACATTTCTTTTGGCTGACATGTGGCAAATTGTTAATTTTCCAATACAGAATTTACCAAGAGATTCATAACTAAATGTTGTAATATCTGTTAATTGCTGGACATTCTCTGGATCAAGTACACATCTGACAAATCTTTATACCTGCAATTGTAACTGAACAACAACAAAAAAATGAATACTTCTAATACAGATAACACTAAATTTCTGCTGAACCATTCTTTGTTGTTCAGCAAAAATGTTGATGACAAGAGATGACAACCTCTTTGCGAAAGAGTTGTGCACTAATATCAACAGTTACTGCCCTGGTAAACAAGTCAAAATGCAATAAGTCAAACATACCAAGGTCAAAAGATACTCAAGTTAAAACATGTCAAATCACACCCTCGTTAAAACATAACCATTCAATTTTTAAACAAATACATAAACAATAGAAAAAAATCTAAAATGATGTAGTTTAGTAGTGATTACAAGGAATTGGTAGCATTCCTGTAAATCTGTCATTTAACTTTTACTGGTTACAAAATGATTTTGTTTCTTCTTCACATGTAAATACATCTTTTCAAACATGTCTGATCTGCTCATTTTCAGTTAACCCCAGCCAAGCAAATGTGTTCTTATTTATTATAACAAAGTCCACACCAAGCATATTGTGCAGACATCTCTGATCAAAATGCTACTGGTGTACTACCAATTCCCACCAAGGTTCCTCAAAGGGCAGATACTGATATTTAAATTACTTATGTGATGTCTCAGCCTTTATTAATTTTAAAAGTAAGTTTTAAAACAATCAAAATCAACTTGTAAGCACATTTACATAAAAATCGATAATGAATCACAATGAATCCATCTTGTGTACATTGCTTTATGCATCATCATTTTATTAAATGTATGAGTTATGGATGACTAAAGAATTATGCATTTATGAACAATTAGTGTATCAATGGCATTATTCCATAGAAAACTAAATTAACATTATTTTGAGACCCACATGTTTGGGTAAATTTGGACAGCCATTCATGCAAGCAGTAATGTCTTGACATGATTATTGCAAACAATGTATCTGGTATAAAATGCATAAGGAATAACAGTAACCAAAAAAAAATTTTTTCAGACAAAGGCCCAGACCAAGTGGCTTTAAAAAATTTAATTGACCTGACTTAAAATCCACTTGCTCAAGAAGGCCATATATTTTTACTATTATTTGGACACACACCCTCTCTCCCAAAGGTCAGAATATCTAATATCTGTGATACGGTCCATGAAACTGATGTAGAGGGGCTCAAAACTAATGAGACTTCCAAAAACGTCACAATTTCATCATGGTCAGGTGTGGAAATCTTATAACTGTGGCATACACCTCTGCTTGTTTGATCTCTGCCTGTATATCTTTAAGTTTGCTTTCCATTAGATGTCCAGTCTATGTATTTCATCACAATACAGTCTATGTATTTCATCACAATCCATAGAGATGTGAATTTTGTGCCTTGGAGCAGTTTCATTTTCTGAGCAATGCAAAAAACTCCATGTTTCTTGATCAAAGTTGAGTACAAGAAATGATGTCGGAGAGGCATTGTGGGTTTTTTACACATCAATTACCATAAAAAGTAAGTTCAAGTTTTGTAAATTGGTTCACGAGATGGTGATATGCATGTGTCACAATTACACTGCAAACTCTATATCAACAGAACCAGCTGCTACCAACACTTTGAATTCAACAGATTAAAATATAATGCCTTATTTGTTCCTATAGGGTGAAAAGCATTCTGTTGGGAGCATTTATAAGTTACTAATCCCCTAGCTTAGCTTAACTGTTAAAATACTGCACAGGTACCGCTCATTACATTTTGTCAGTTATGCATTAACAAGTCAGTGTGAGCAAGTAACAGCTCATTATTCATGCAGAACAAGTGCTAATTATAGGTAACCAATGAAATACATAGTTATTCCCCATGACATGCAATGTGCTTCACTGTACTCAAAGTTTACAGCTTTAAATACAATTAGGTACACAAAAATCTTAAGGTGGCAGGACCTACAAATGACAGGGTATTAATAATTTACCAGTGTCTTTCAAGAATTTCATAATGAAAATGCTGCTTTTTGCTGGTGGGCAAATTAGATACCACTTTTGTAGGGCACAGGTCCATGGGCAGCTCATTTTGAATATTGAAAGGGTCTGATCTAGATATAAAAGACCCCAAACATTTGCTATCCAAGTTTTCTTTAGCTCTTAATGCACTTACTGGAAAAAATCAAAACAAATTACTCAAACAAACATACTACAGCAACATAAAGGAGGATGGAAAGAACTGTTACTGAGAAGAGATGATTTCTGTTGTAATCAGATCTTTTAGAAACTGTCAAAACAAACTTTTCATTACAGAACAATTCAGACAAGTTTCTTTTCATGAAGTAATTTAATTTTAATGTTTAAGCATTGAAAATAAAGTGAAAGCTGAATTTAAAAATAAAAATAATATTTTGTATTACTGATGCAAACTGGTAGACCCCCAGTAAACAAACCAAACAAGGAAAACAGAAAGCTACAAGAGGTACAGCAAATTTATTCATAATAATTTTATTTTAATATCTTGTTTGGTGATGAAATCTCACTTGATAACATATGTGTCTCATTACATTTTGTCCAGTTACAGTTTAACTAAAGTATATTTTAACTAGTTACAGTTTAACTTAAGTACATTTTGTCTAGTTAGAATATATCTTAAGTACATTTTATCCAGTTACATTTTAACTTATTTTGTCAAGTTACATATAACTTTAAGTACATTTTGTCTAGTAACATTTTAACTTAAGTACATTTTGTCTAATTACAGTTTAACTTGAGTACATTTTGTCTAGTTACAGTATAACTTAAGTACATTTTATCTAGTTAGTTTAATTTAAATACATTCTGTCTAGTTACATTTACCTTAAGTACATTTTGTCTAATTACAGTTTAGCTTAAGTACATTTTGTCTAGTAACAGTATAACTTAAGTACATTTAAACTAGTTACAGTTTAACTTAAATCCATTTTGTCTAGTTACATTTAACTTAAGTACATTTTGTCTAGTTACATTTAACTTAAGTACATTTTGTATAGCTACATTTTAACTTAAGGTCATTTTGGACTGAGTTTGTTTTGATGAATGCTGGCTGTTGCAGACCATGATTGATTCAAATCAAATCACAGGTTGTACAGACCATGGTAAATTTTATATATTAAAGAAGACAATGGAACACACATACTTATTTTATTGTAGTAGTTATTCTAGCTTGTGCATACAAAGTAAGAGGATGTACAAGTTTGATTTTCTGCTCACAAATCCACATGAAACAGTTATGTTAAGATCTACTGGTGTCAATTCAAACTGTTTCTTGCCCAAATCAGGGCAATTCCATTTAAACATACATGGTACCCAGAGATGGCAGTGTTTCGAAAATATATGCCAGGGTAATTTGATTTCACTGAGCACACCTTAAAATGATAAGAAAATTCTAAATTGCGTCTATGGGTGAGTACCCTACATTAAAGGTGCCCTCCCTCGGTTCCAGGTATGTTTTATTGGAACAGCCCTCAGAATAAAATAGGTGAACTATCACATTTAGTTTCAAAAAACAAAATAACTTTTCAACGTTTATAATAAAGAAAACATATAGTCCTTTGAACTAATATATATGAAAAACATTTTTAAAAATTTCATAAATCAGGATAGTATAACCTACTTACAACACTATCAAATATTAAAGTATATAAACTGCCTCATGGCTTTAACTGAAATTTCAAGCAAAAACCTGTTATCCTTGCACTATATTTACCAACTAAATATTGTGCAAGGAGTTGTTGATGAGTAACACAATATTAAAATGTAATTTACTTTTAATGTTCACTTTTTATCATTGCAAGTGAAATCTCAAACCAACAAACCAACTTATTTTAATTTCATTCTAACTTCTGAAACTTTTGCAAATATGGATAAAAGAGATAGTTCATTTAAATCCCATATTAAATCCATTAAAAGCTAGATTTCTGAATAGACATTTTACTGTATCAACACATACTGTATATTCTCTAAATACAAACCCACCAAAAAAGAGTCAGCATTGGCGTTGTTTTCGCAACTGTTTTCATTGTTAGTAATTATATAATTTCCAAATAGAAGAAAGAAAACTATTTCAATTTTGCAATAAGGTGAATTAATTGCTTTGAAAACATTTCAATGTTAAATTGGCATCACAAGATAAACATTCTCACATTATTAATAGCTTTTAATATAGAACTATGCCATTATATCACATGCAATATAGCTTTCATTTCTCCTTTTGAACAGAACAGGGAGAAGTGAGAGCTTAACAGGAAGAAGTGGACGCAAAGCAAGAAACACAATATATGTGTGTGTGTGTGTGTGTGTGTATGTGTGTGTTCTCTTATTTGAATTATGCCCTCTATATTCCAGTATTCATATTTGCATTTAGCATTGGATTTAAGCAATACTTTATTTTCAAGTAGAAAATTTTCCAAGTTATTTTGGCCACATGACTTGAAAAGAGAATAACAGAAACTACACTGCAACAAATTTTAACTGAGTAACCAGATAACATTATTGTAAATGCAAGTTAGTAAAAATGCTTAATCAACTACCCTTAATCAATTTTTTTAAAATACTTTCTAAAAGTTCCCAATAATAGCACTTTGAAAGATTTCTAAAAGCCTTTGAAAAAACCCTTGTACCATGTACTTGAGGGCAAATGCACGTGTCTTCAGATCATACTGTTCGACCTAAATTCTTTGTTGTGAATAAAACATTACCCTAACTATTCATACATATCAATAAAATGCATAAAATTAGACATTACATTTTTATAGTTGGTATATGAACTACACCCTTCTTTCCAAATGAATCAACACAGACATGTGAGTGCACTGAATTTTTTAAGGAGGGCTTTTTGTAATGTTACCAAAAACTTTTATATCGCTTCATTTCAACAGTCCATTGATAAGATTGCAAATTTATGGTTTAATTATTTGTCTACATACTTTAAGTAATTTTAGGCATTGGTTAAATAGAAAAAGCTGTGCTGCTTTTTTCCGTACTTTCACAAATATGAGGCAAGTCAGAAAATAACTTTGCCCATACAGCGCTTCTCGAGAATTCCACAACATAGCATTGTCCCATACGTTTCTGACCTAAATAATTTGAAAGTTAAATCTTAAATAAATTAATACCTAGGCTTTGCTTTCTATAAATTGTATTTTTTTTCTAAATGTATTTGCACAATGATTTATGAAAACAGATAAAATAATAAACTTTAAACTGGTACTGCCACACAAAGTGATGTATTTCCCCATTACTGGTTCACTTACAGTTTCAAACCAATTTTATGATGAAATAGTGTACAAGAGGCACAAACTGCTATTTACATACTGCTGTTAAAGCTTTGAAACAGAAGTTTGTATGTTTTTATCATTAAGGATAACATGCGGAAATCAGGCAGTGATGGTTGCTAACTGACTCCAGGAAGGGTTAATGGTCAATCAGCTATCAAAACACATGCCTGTGAATGTGCAAGAGTTTGTTTGTCAACATAATTGACAACAAAACTAGACCTAGCTACTGATGGTTTGATGAATACATTTCACTACAACACATCAACCTGGCTAAGGCGAGGGGGCATCTCAAATAGATATGGTTGGTCAAAGTATCTCGAAAAAAATGACAGGGCGAAGTGGTTTTCGCTTTCCTAACAGAAGAAGGCAAAGTTTACATATTTTAGGTGACTTTGTCACCCACTTGGCCTGGTAGCGTGACCCCTGGACTGACCTTTGAATGCTTAGTGGGGGAGGCAACAATTATTTTTCAACTAACATAATGGATATAACATGTTTTAAACAGGTTCAAACAAATCATGGACCTCAATCCCCCAATTATCCAAAATAAATGGTCAGTCCATTAAATGCAGTTCTGAACTGCTCATTGTACATGAGAAATATAGATCAACAAGTTGTTCTTTGCTTTCTTCTGAGATGACTTGTGTCTGGAACACAAATTTTATAATATTTCAGATGATCTGAATCAGCCTGTTGCATGGTTTAAATCAGCCTATCCCCATTTGGATTTTATTACATTTTGATTTGAAATCACCACCCAAGTGATTAGGTCATCAAGTTTAGGCACTGGACATGAATAATAAAGCACCAATTTTTGCCAACAAACCAAGCTATTTTCAAAGGAGATGCATCCAATAATTATAAAAATCAATTCTGAACCGTTTCTTACTGATACTTTCAACATGACATCATCACAGGCATTCAACCAAACACAGCTACATTATTAATCTGAGTAGATAATTGACTCTGTTTGTATCCTTTTATAGCTTTCTCTTAAAATATATTAATTACTAGCGAGCGGCCGAAAATCCGACAAAGATAGATTATGAGATAATGCCTCGTCCGGTTGATCTCTGCTACCAGAAATGTAAATGTAAATTTGAAAAAAAGCGGATATCTCTAAACATACAGTACTCATGCTAGATGTCAACATAAGCGGATTATGATATAACAATGCACTGTTAAGATGGTTTCTCAATATGGACAAAGAATTTGTTTATGTAACAATAGATAAATTTCAGTGCATTTTATATCAACTTTACGGCTTCCTTTCATGGGGCCTCTGAATTTCTCCACTCCAAACCAATGGTTGTATATACAAGTTTAAACAGCCAACAATGTCGCCAATAAAAAAAATCGCCAGATGGTTAATGTTCGCTTTAAGGTGCACAGCCGCGCAGCTCATTAGAAAATGCTGCGCTGCAGTTTCAAAATTCCATGCACAAGTTTTGGTAGCAAATACATATGCCGCGCAGGAGTTTCAAATTCTGCGCACACAGAAAAAATATTAGAGGGAATGTTGCAGATGGTGTATTTTGCCGCCAACAAGGAAAAAAAAAAAATCACAATTTGCGACACTGGCGAAGCCCTGCGCAATTCCTGAAAAAAACGTTTACACGTTATTTTTCGTACTTTTAAGAAGAAAACACTATTTTTTCATGTATGAGAAAAATGCATATAAAATATCAGTAGCCACGCCACGATCATCTTGTATTATTCCTACGCGATCTCTTCCCTAAAATGATAATAAACTTTTTTTGGTTATTTTTTGTGCTTTCACGAAAGAAATTTTTTTTTCGTGTACGAGAAAAATACATGTATATGTAATTTCGGGAGCAACACCACAACCGTGTTATATCCGAATTCATGTTATAACGGAGCATGCTATAGTGGGGTCACACTGTATTTTTGTTTTAAAACTAAATATTTATAACCAATAACAATTTGAAATGTAAAGATTTTCCCTGATTCATTTTGAGAAATTCTATGATGATGATGAAATTAGACTCTTTGTATGGCAAGATGACAGATAAGACCTTAGGAAACCAAATGGTTTCACCTACTGGAACTGGGTGATAAGCCTGTTGTAGCCTGTATGAAAAACATATCAGTATGCTGCTTGGCCCGATTTCAAAAAACTAAAATGAATGGACATGTGCAATTCCACAATAGCATTTTATCAGTGTTTCGAAATAGCATGGTTCCACTAAATCTCAAGCTCATGGTTGTGCTATAAAAAAAAATTTAAAAAAAGCATCTTTAAAACTTCTTTTAGTTAGGACAAAGAATGAAAAATCGATATCCATTTTCATGAACTGTACCACAAATTTTGGTCCCCTATTAAAACCATTTCATACTTCTATATAAACTTATTTCTACAGAATATATCCATGCTTAAATTATATTAAACTCGCTAAATAAAAAATATTTGCAGCCACCAGATAACTCAGTGACTGATGAATCAGCAGGGTTTCCTGTAGTTACGATGTCGTAGCCTCAACTTGATTTGTTGTGGTTGAGGCTACAAACTGATCCTACATCATGTAATGGAGCAAAAAAAAATCATCACTAAAGTCAGAAAAACAAATAGTGCAGAAATCTACTACATAAGTATAATCATGTTGTGAAAGAAGTTTGGCTTATTATGAATTTATGAAGCCCTTACACGATAAAATAAATTGGCATGGTTACACTAACCTCACCGTGTCTGCCATGACAAATAATGCAAGACTCGTGCCGTGACCCCTTTTCTAAATAAGGCTTGCCAGACCGTATTTGGATATTCTACACTATGTTATTAATTGTTGAATGACAGAACGCGCAAAGATGAAGAATGAATACTTGCATTAATTCGGAAACCAGTTTTTGTTGAGAAAAGGCAAAGTCAATGACTTTCCAAATCCAGTGGGAAGCAGGACAAATACATCCTTTTTATCAATCAAGTGGCAAATAATGGCTTCTTGATGGAATTTCAATGTGCAGGATTTCTGACTCAAACCGCACCATAGTTCTACTACCATCTGTTTACGTTTCCAAATAGAGCCTCATTATGTCCTTATATGGCACACAAACAAACAAGGATGAGAATGGAAGTAGTCATTATTTGAACTAATATGATGGATGATCTAAACGAAAATCTCGGATAAGAAAGGTAAACGAGATTTTACAAGTGCTTCTACAATGATTTGCAATAATTCCGGTATTAAATAAGAGGACTGCAAGGAACATGTTCAAAATTGCTTATATTAGGCTAAAAGTGCGCCGGGTGTAAATCACTCCTGGCTTGCTCCATTGACACCCACAGGCTTATGTTAGTACCCCGTCCACGAGGTAGGAGTAGGGGTACTAATATTTATTAGCATTAGGTTTCCTGAAGAAACTGCATTATAGCATAACAATAGACAAATTCCTATATCTGGATAAATGCCGCTAGATTTAAAATTTTACTTATTTTATTTATTTCTCGGTAAAAATGTAAATCTAGCGACATTATTAATTTCATTATTAATGACTGACTTGTGTAAAACATAAAGTCCATTGTGTCGTACATGTTGCATGAGATGCCTTATTTTATTTTCATGAATTCGCTTGGCCTGACTTCCCATTTGTATATATGACGGCGAAACAAGTTTCTCGCATAAAGCTAGTGTTTCGGAATTCATTTTCCTGTTGATATATCTAGCAATGTAATCAAATCAAACTCCAGTCGACTGAGATTTGATATGTGATCCAAACACCATGGAGGCCGCCATAGGCTTCTACAATAATTTAATATGGTTGTTAAACGAAGGGTATATAGGACTAACCAGTCGAGCACTTACTCGATCTAAAATTAATTCACCAAGCCATAGGTCGGTAACGGTTCAAAATTATACATTGATGCCATATCCGGAAACAAAACAAACAAAAAAAAAAAAAAAAAAAAATACCATTTTCATCCAAAACTTCTACGGATGAATTCTATGTATTTTTCACTACAATAAAAAAAAAATCTTACTTTCTACTGCGATTTGGGGATGTTGACGAGGAATTTATGAGGGAGAAGAAGGTACAAGATAATAATAATAATAATAATAATAATAATAATAATGTGGACTTATTACAACACCCAATCGTTTGAAGCTCTACACGCTTTACAATATTAGATAACACATAAAACGTATCTAACGACAAGATTACACAAACAAACACCATTAAATTACAAAACAAAAACATGCTGACAACAAGTAAGGAAGTAAACATTATTAAGTCTTCACGTCTGTTCTTGCAATCTATTAAGATGAGACCTATTTGAGTAGTTGACGTTAGTCGTCCTGACCCAATCTTGTCACTGTCCTTCATATTACACTTTTTATAAATAAATTAACGCTGAAAAAAAAAATATGTGCAAAAGCGTATATTGACCGAGTCTGGTTTTCTTAGCCCTTGGGAAACCGACAATTGTTTTGAGTCTCTCTGCTGCCCCAGAGAGAGAGAGAGAGAGAGAGAGAGAGAGAGAGAGAGAGAGAGAGATGTCGTGAATGGTACAAATTCAAAGCGGCCTAGGGATTCAAAATTGCGTCCAGAGAATAATAATAAATGTTATATGCACCAAATATCCTGTCTCCAGGTCCTTTTTAAAATAAAAATAGATGCATTATTTTTGTAGATCATTAAGAAACAGAGAACGTGAGCCTATTGAAATATGAAAGATGAATGTGGTCGATTGTGATAAGTTGGTGGCATCGTTTTACTTCTTACAAAGTATTTAAACCGAGGAAATTCAGTGCTTCACAATTACGTAGGTATGTATCCTGAGACAAGAAGGGTAAGGTCTGCATTTCGAGCCCACGATCAAAACATTGCTGAAAACCTTTAACTAAAGCCACAACAAATTTTTTCCTTAGTCGCAACCCAATAGGTGACCACTATTTCTCATGTCCAACTAACGTGGACTCGAAGAAAAGGAACCATTTGAAAATCTTTACCGTATTTACGGAAGCAGAAGTCACAGCGACCTCTACTCAAATGCATTCGTCGACAGTATTTTAAATATTGTCATTCATATACAGTTTGAATTGCTAAAGACATTCATCCCAACACAAAACGAAATTGCTTGTTTTATGCTGCATAAATGAATAGTACACACGGCTTAATTATTCTAGGAATTATAACTGAAATATCTTGGAAAGAAACCGTTCCACAAATATTCAAAATCTCAATGAATTATGAAAAATAGATTCAGTCATCGAGACTGTTTAGGATTATGATTTCTTACTCTAATAGTTGCCAATGTACAACAAACTAATCCAAAACATGACAACATTACAAAATAATAAAAAAGAGCATATAGTGAAATTATTGCGCAAAGATAACGATAAAAATCATGAAGATGCATGTACGCAACATTCTGAACTCGAAACTCATCTTTGACTTAGAAATTTTGGTCTACACTGACGGATAACACATACAAAATACACTCCTGAACGTTAAGTTGCGTGCCAAATTAAGTGTAATTTAAAAAAAAAAAAAAGTGTAATCCATTGGCCGTACAGCCTCTTGTCTCTTGACATCAAAAGCTTCCATGTAAACTTCCACGTAATTTGCATATACATAGTGTGTGAATGACACGCTTGATTTTAGTTTCCACCTTGTCTTACATTGGGTTAGTTAAGTTACAAGAGCGTCGGACTCGCAATCCTGGGTCACTAGTTTGATATCAGTCTAGGCCAACTCGGATAAGGTGCCAAATGTCTCCTTGGGAAAGGCACTTAGCTCCCCTAGTTTCGGCATTATACGGCCAAATACCTAAACTAGGGGTGAAATGATAAACATATGCTGCGTATCGATACGATTCACTGCCTACGATACGGTACATTATCAATACAAATACCAACTGGATGATCTTTCCATCTTTAGGTCTGTCATTGGTAGCTGGTGTACCTTTATGTGATTTACAGGTCTGCAGTATGTAGATTGCAGACAGACAGATACTTAGCATCTATTTATTTGCCATTTTCATCATGGCAAGATAACAAAAACACTTTCAAACAGACTACCTATTTTGGGTGTCAGTGATTTATATTCAGCATTTTAGGTCATTTTAAAGTTTTTCCATTTGATACAGGACACTTTAACCACCAGACAGGGGTATTTTGATAAAATAAATATCTTTAATTCCAAATTTCATTTTTAAATTCTTCTTTAATCAGTTTTTCTTAACCCCGATAAGGATATATATTTTTGTAGCACATGATCCAGCAGGGCTAAACACGACTTCTACTTTTAATTTGTTTGTATTTTAATTTGGCTTGGTATTCTACTTTTATACATTTACTGAAATGGTGATTGTCCGGCATGCGGTCTATTTTCGTCCATTCAGTATGTACATCGGGCTTTAACACCTTATGAGGACTCAAAATTACACACTGGTGTCCAAATTAACACATTACCAGCTCCACTAATCTGATGTATTTATTGTCGTCATAACTTTCACCATGAATCGCGCTGGGAATCAGACATTATTTGGGGTTCTGTGACACCAGTAGCGTAGCAATTTAAATTCGAGCAAAATAGACAAGATACAAACCAGCAATACACTTCGCGTAAAAGTGGTTAATAAATGATTAGTAAAGTACTTGGTTATAAACATGGAATACATTTGGAATGTTTCCTTCTGCTGAGCATGCTGCTGGATAAAATAAATATCACGGAATTTGCGGGGGCAAGGGCAATATTACGAACGACGTCACTTTGTGTCAATTTGTAGGAGGCGATTGAGTGTTGTCAAGTCTAATAAACATGAATGCCTGTGCATGCAACAGCTGTCAGATGAATTCTCAGTTTAAAGAATAACAGGCAAATTACTGATAATTATTAACGACTGCTGCAGATTAATATAACTTGCGTAAGGTATGTAACATTTTGTATCTATTTTCCACTCCTGTATCGATGAATTGTTTCACCCCTAGACAAAACCAACCACCACAAATAACAACATTGGTTTGAACTCAAACGACGACTACAAGCAGGCCCGGTGCCTGGTGTATTTCTTGTGTGTGCGATGAATGTTTGGCGCCTTTCCAGGCTTCCTTTCCAAAGTATTTTTCGAATAAATTACGAAAAAAACGAAAAGGAAATAAAAAGGCGCATGTGTGCATCGCGCACTTTGCACACGCAACCAGCTTGGTCTGACTACAAGTATTAATAAGAAGAGTTTGGTTTTGTGCGATTTTTAACCCCATTTTTAAGCACATTTAGACTACATGGTGGAGGAGAACCCGGGGAAGACACCCGGAAGACCCAGCGACACACGAGAAGCTACTTATAAGTTTTCTTGCACACCCATTTTGGTCGAGCTGAGACCCTAGTTCACACGGACAGAGATGATATGTGTGTGATTGATTTGCAACGACGAGCGCCTTAGACCACTCGTCCACCCGGGGCCACTGAGAAAAATATGAAGAAGAACCATGATGATGATATGGATGATGATGATATATTCAGTTATCTAGTACTTGCAAATTATATATCAGAAAATGAGAAATGTTAGCCAGTTTATTTTATCATTCAGGACACTACTCTTAAGGTAAGATTATCCTTTCCAATGCGTCCATTTCCAATGATACCTCTACGAACACGTGATGCTATTATTGCTGAGAAGAGTAGAGAACTGTGCATCTCAACATCGCACCCCACCCCACCCCGGCCTAAAATGAAAAAAAAAATTATATATAAATCTCGAGAAGAATCTGAACCAAACTGCCCATAAAACTACACACCACTTATCTATCTGTTCCTTATTGGATGAATTCAATGGTGGATTCTTAAATACTTTTTGGTGGTGGAGGAAGGGGGTAAAGAAGTAGGCCAGGTGTCATGGGACGAAACCCACGGTTGAGACCAGGGAGGCAAGCCCCCGGAAGCTCATGCATTTTAGCGCCTCCAAGGCATATATTTAACCAACTGTAAAGAAAACTTCCTCTAGGAGACGTTCCGGTCGGTTAGCACCCGTCTTTTCTTTCTGGGTGGTCGCTGACTTCGTATCACTCCCCACCCCACCCAATCTCCACGCTAGAGCTGATCTGGGATCGATTAATGGTTGTAGGTACAGAGACTGCTGAATGAATCATAAATAAAAGAAGGACGAAGGAAAGACAGATAAGTGAGATTCATGTATGTTTAGTTCGCGGCGAGCAGAGCAAGGAGCAACGCGTCAGCGATGGAGAGAGCGACTGCGAAGACAATAGCTGCGGAAACTGGAAAAGAATCAACTATAATAAATAGCGCGGATTCCAGCCATACCTATTATTCCCGTGTCTGCACTGAGGACCCTCAAAGGCCCCGCTTAGAACAGGGTAAAAAGGAACAACACTGCTGTTGATATGGGAGAACGACAGCTTGCCTGAAAATACTGCAGCGACTAGACAATGGGAACCGGGGCGAAACAGGAGAAGACGGAAGAGAGCGAAGAAGAGGAAAGGATTTCTGCAGCGGCATATCCGTACACCATAGCAGACCCCTTCTGCTCTGCCTGACTCCGATCGTGAGAACGGAGACCACCTCTGGTCACCAGTACTGTACAGGCAACAATACATCCCTGACACAACTTCAGCAGACGACCCTTCCAGCCCTTAAATACAAGCCACGTAAACGGAAGATCCATCGGAACCGAAACTCTGAATCGGAGTCCCGAGTCAGCCCGTGACTCCGTAAAAGAAGGACAAGAGGAGGGGAGGAAGAAGAGAGAATCGGGGAGGAGGGTGGAGACGAATTCCTGTGTAAATCAGAAATAATAGTCAACCTAACAACATTCGAGACCATGGGACTCGATGAAACTATAGATGACAGAAACAAGGCCACCAACTTCACAAATGACGTTCACAGACAAAAGGGTCTTGCCATCCCTTGGTCAGCGTAATTTTGGGGTAGGAATTATGCATTCGTATTACCCGAACGAATACAGCTGTCACGTTTGCTAAGCCCCAGCTGTAAAGTCATGTATTAGCTATAATCTACCTGTCTTGGGAATATTACCGCGGCCTTGTGTTTGGTCTCTAATGATTGTCGCGGGGTTAGTGTTGAACTCTTACGAAAGGTTACTTTGACCAGCCAGTGACCGGAAACTTGAGTCGGCAAAGGCGACCGGTGGTGTCACTCAACAAAGGCTTGCCGTTATCATACCTATATGTTACAGGTTAGTTCAAGAATCAAAAGAAAAGTCCACGGGGTGAACGGGGCGTGTTTTTATCTGTCCCCACTTTGACAGACAGCGAGAGGGACATTGTCCGCTAAGTTTGATTGGATCGGTCCACAGCGATATCCAATCAAAATTGAGACAGAGGGCGCGATTACAATTCAGACCCGAATGATACCTTCCGAAATCGTCAGGGAAAGTTAGTATTCACCTGGAAGGATTGTAGATCAATAGGGTTTACTCCGAGAAAGAAGCCACTCGCAATCTTTCGGCAGAACGTAGAGGTAGATTCTAAAGAATGACAAAGCTTCAAAAAGGTCAGTAAGTTATTTGCTCGATATTTTTGCAGGATATTACGGCATCATAATTGTAATTATTTGTAGTATGTACACTTAATTACTAGGATCGTTTAATATGTAGAATTACGTCTGAAGTGTTTCATTTACTTGTGTATTTGAGAAATGGGCTTGAACCTTACGTAGAGAATTATTAGATTGTTAGCTTATGGTCAGAATTAATTTTGTAATTCGCTATTAGGTTACTTCGTAGTAAACCAGTGCATTTATTAATGCGTTATAGAATTTACACATGTCTGAATTGTGAATTTGGAAACATGATTGAAGTATGTAAGATTAGTTACTATGGACGTATGCATATATCAGAGCATGGATATTTGAATATTTGCATACTTTGTATGAGTTGTAAGGTAAAGAAATGCGTCTGATTATTGTGATATTGTTTATTATAAGGGTATTAGGAATATGTACTGATGTGACAAAATTTATTGATATATGTATAAGAAGTAATTGATCCCGTGCTGTATTATGACGTTTGTTTTACCATACAAGAATGTATGGGTATTTCGATGTGAACGAATGCGTGACCGAAGAAATTTAATAGCCGTTATCTGATGATAGGCTGTGTATAGTGTGAGATGAGATGGCTAAGGAAGAAGACTGTACCGTCCTTGTGTTTTCACAGGAAGCTTTTAGCGGACAGAGAACTTCCGGTTCCATTGGGTCCGAAGTCTTCAAGAGATAGAGACGGAATTGTGACTGTAGCCGAGACAGTCGAAGTCGACAGTAGTGTAGTCGTGGGTGAGAGGAGGAGAAGGAGTCTAGAAAAAGTCAAGGAGGAGGAGGAGAAGGAATTTCATTGGAAATACAAAGTGCTCATCAATAATATTCTTGGACAGAAACATTAATTTGGAACCATAATGAATTCAGACAAGTATATCTTGGATTATGTTATTGTGATTCATTAAAAGACTGTTGGCAAATCATCATACTTGAGGCCATTATTACACTAATACATTCGACACTACAGGCACACCAACACCTTCAGCGCTGGATCTTATTTCGAACACCAGTGGGACTTAATTAGCACTCTATTAATTATAACTGGTGATAAAACGTTTTGAACTATTTGGGATTTAATCCGTCAGGCTCGGTCCTAGGATGTGCGGGGCCCAAGGCAGCATGCGGGCCCAAGGCAGCAAGCGATTGACGCGGAGCCCCAAGCAAATAAATTGCATTGCGGAGAAGCGCGAGACCCAAGGCGGTTGCCTCGTTCGCCTTGCCCTAGGGCCGGGCCTATAATCCATATTCGTATGTTCTGTTAAATTTTCACTTTGTATTCAAGGGAAATGAATTTTTTGTTGAATTTTATAAAAAGTGTTGGTTTTCGCTCTTTTCTATTACTTAATTCAAGACCATAGGGTTTTAATAATTACAACAATGCAAAAAGGCACTTTGCCTGACGATTAGAATACCTGTTTCTCTACTACATGTACGCTTAGTGCAGAAATTCCAATTTACTTGAAATTTCCAACTGCAACTGACATAATTTATGCGACTCACGAACGCCAAAATTAGGACAACCAGATATTTCATAACTGGTTGAAATTTGACATGTTGTGTGGTGGAGTAAGCAATGGTTACAATCTCTACCATGGGCTTTCCTTCTGATCCTCGAAAGCCTTTTTATGCGGAAACTGTTTGGCCCTGAAAGGATTCCGATTGGCAAGCTGCTGCAGAAACTAACGGACTTGTGACAGCTAACTGAGATCACAAAATTTAACGCCTACTGTCAGACCCGGCCCTAGTGCAAGGCGAACGAGGCAACCGCCTTGGGCCCCGCATGCTGCCTTGGACCCCGCACATCCTAGGGCCGGGCCTGACTACTGTAAGCCAAAACAATCGGCTAAATGTTTTGGAAAATTAATGTACGCATAGTACACGGAAATATCCCAAAACCAAACAAAAATGAATAGTAGGAAAATTTAGAATTCGGGAATATTCGAATCGGATGTGACTCTCACATTTTCATAACATTACGATGGAAACCGCCCCATACAAAATAGGAAACTAGGCATAGATTTGAAAGAAATGTAATCTGTGAAGCCTGTACAAATGGCGACAGCCTTGGAAGAGAAAGACAGTCGGGGGCGTTCGGGCACCTCTTCTTTCTGCTGGTTGCTTTGGGGGCAAGACAATAATAGCTGTCAATTGCACAAATTAAGTAGCACGCAAAAGTGTGCTATTATGAAAGAGTCGAACATTGCCAGTCGTACATGCGACAAAACGACTATAATCAAAGGAACGAACGAATGAAGGACAGATGCGTGGTAGATTTATTAATATAAACATATATGGATTTATGGTCATGGTGTAGTACAACTGGTCATTACGGTAAAACAGAGTGGGTATAACAGGAATCAATGCCAGACTAATTATCTGTTGATTCAGGTACCAAGTGTGGGCACTATATTTGGTATAACCCCAGATGTTTAATGGTTACTTCTTGATTCTGTCAATCACTATGACGAGTAGTTTTGCTCTATGCAGCCTTATTGGCGAACAGTATCAATTTGATTCAAGTCACGTTCAAACTGTTGATTATTACTTGAGGACCGACCTTTTCATTCCCTGGAGCAGAAGGAGGCGGTTTAAATAATTCTGAAGGGAAAAAAATGTCCAGCCCTCCTATAGAATGAGTAAATATATTCTAGCTCTGATTTATCAATATATAAAAAACAAAAAACAACCCAAAAAACAAAAAACCCACAAAAGATCACAAAATACACATATTACATCCGTTATATTAGTTTCAAAAAATGAGCTTGAGGTTAAAGGAAAAAATATCCTGACTCGATAAAAAAAGAAACAGCATAGGTGTGAGGTGTGTAAAACAACAAAGAACCATAACTAATGGAAAATAAATGTTGATGTTATTTGAAATTACAGTTTCCATACCAGTAGTGTTAACCGTATCTCCAAAAATATTAGTCTTTTTAAAAGACATTTAGTTGGTAAAATGTAGGGACATAAATCACTTAATACACTCAGTGTTATACTATGCCTGCGCTATTTACCTATCAATGAAAGAATCTATAGATGAATGGATGTATGTATTGATCGACTCGTGTGCGGGTGGACACAACACGTCACCCACTGACATACTTTGGAACCCTTTCTTGATTCCACTCACCATTTCTCAGCTGTCCTCCTCTTTTAACAGATAAAATATGATGTTAAATTAAGGTCAAGATACGCGCAGTGCCGGATTACCAAATAGGCAGAGTAGGCACCGGCCTATGGGCCCCACGCCTTTTAGGGGCCCAGCGACAACGGATCAAAATAATATTGATTTGATTTGATCTTGACGTATTAGGAGATAATTTGCGATGGGGGCCCCCGAGATTTCAACTGCCTAGGGGCCTCCACAGGGTTTAATCCGGCACTGGATACGCGACTTTCCCTCACATTTATAGCGCAGGATTTTCTGTATGTTTATTATGAAAATGGACAGATGGCGTGAAAACTAGAGAATCAGACAAGACATTTCATAGCATGAGAGCCATATCAATAAATATTGTCTACGCAAGCATGTTAACTTTTTATTGGGTGTTTTTTGTTTTTTTGGAGGGGATGTGGTGTCTTTAAAAGATTTTAAAAAATTACTAGACATAATTTCTAAATATAGATGATTATCCCAGTAATCAAGCCAAACGCAATAAATATCACGTGGTTTGCTGGTGGAACAGTCCAACTTTAAGGAAGTATGTATGTATATGCGGGCATGTACAACCATCATACATTCCCGCCCCCTCCCCCCCCCCTCCAGCATCAGCCTACGATGTTACAGCGAACAAGTTTTGCGCGGAATTCCCGTTCCAAATCGACTTGTGCAATATTCATCATCTATTTATAGATGTATTGACTGTTCGTTTGATGGCTAACTCATCTGATGGTACTACGGACTAGAGACCACGAACAACAAGGCTAGCACTAGGCAACCAACACAAGCATCCCAATTTAACGTCCTTCTCTGCGTCGATGCATTAGCAATGTGAAGATCTGATGATACACATGTAAGGAATTTTCACGAGGCAATAACCGCAGGCAGGCAAGCGTGGTGAGTATACAATTTGTCTCCAACACGTAAAATACTGATCTAGATGACTTGTGATATTTTCATAGGTCGATTTTTTACACAGCTAAATATGTGCTAAATTCCATGCTTGAATACAGTGTCGGATGATATCATGTTCTTTTCTCATGACTGATATTACATAAATATTTTCTCTGCCGTTTCCTTTCTCGTTTGCTCTTGGTCTTATCAGCAAATGAAGGATTGCAAATGATAAATGTGGACTGACCAGCGAGTTCGTTTCCGTCTTTTTCTTATTTTTTAAACTGACCTGCCGTGTCAGAAGAAAGAAAACAACTTGTTTGTCTAATGTGGGCAAAGTGTCTTTGAAACTGATTGTATTGATACACTAGAGTGTTTATCGCGTGTTCATGCTACTACATGAGGGAAATGTTATACTCGCTGTGTGTGTGGAGAGAGAGAGAGAGAGAGAGAGAGAGAGAGAGAGAGAGAGAGATCCCACTGATGACTCAGCGAAGATTCTTTGTATGTGTGCACAAATAGGAATGTCATGGATATATGTGCCAAATCCCATGCTTGAATATATTCATAGTGCTACAGATATTTTACCCATACTGTTTTTTTGTTTTTTTTAAATATGCCATACTGATTAGCGATCTTAAAGTAAATGTATGCGCGCGCACGAATGCATGTGTGTATCTCTGTGTGTGAAGAAAGGCTTCAAACAAGAACTAGAACTAATTTGAAGAGAATTGATTTTTGTTGTCCAGTCCTTGGTTATTGTGCTGTGACTGAAGTAAGATCTGCAGTGCAGTATACAATACAGATGCAGTCACATAAAACTGAGTGTCCCGACAGGCGTTACCTTGGCAACCGGCAATGATTTATGAGATCGCTTTTTATATATTGCAGTTTGTGTGGAAGAAAGATTGTTTGTAATTTAAATTTCAGGCGGTCGTGCTTAAACAGATGTTGTAACCGCTAGAGACAACACATTTTAATAAGGTTAGACATGTTCGTTTTTGCAGAGGCGTAAAAGTGGCACACTAGGATCACAAAGTAAGATGCTGGACTCCAGTATTCTAATCTGAAGAAAAATATATATTATTAGTTCCATCTCGAACTCAATGCCATTTTTTTTTAATTACGGAGATTATTGGATTGACACTTGAGGTTATTCTCTTCACACAGATTATGTGACATGTTAATAACCATGTGTACATGTCAGTCAGTCTGCCTGTTGCATTCATGTTTTGAAGTACTTATTTACTATGAATGAATGTACATATCAATATGCGTGTGCATGTACATATTGGTGTATATGGAGGGTAATTCTTTGATTTACTTCCATTAATTCGGAGTTTCAAAATTAGGCCAAATTTTACTTCCAAACTTGGGGTTATGGATGATTTACACATTTCCATCACTGATTTCACTAATTTCACCAGCAAACTGAATGATATAAAACTTATGCATTGTTTTACTTTGAAAGATAATGATAGCTGCTTGTACCATTTTTATAAGCCTTTGTTATGACTCGGCAGGGGTTCTAACCCGTGACCTCCCGCATCCGAGGTGGACACTCTAACCGCTTAGGCCACAAGAGCGGTTTTCGTATGTATGTATGTATGTATGTATGTATGCATTTACTGGCCATATAGTACAGAGAAAAATCTCAGTAGCAAACATGGTAAAGGTACAAATCTTGCCAAGAAGACAAATCGCACTAACCCAAAGTAAATATGCACCATCAAGCAAAACTCTTCCAGGAAGAAAAATCCATTCAACCCAAAGTAAAAGTGCATCATCAGGCAAAATGTTACCTGGAAGACTGTTCCCTAGAACCCAAAGTCCATATGTACTGTTAGACAAAATCTTGTCAGTAAGACAAATCCGTCGAAACCAAATTAAATATATACCATTTCATGATAATTTGCCAGAAAGAAAAACCTCTCTAACCAAAAGTAAATATGAACCATTAGACAAACTATGCCCAAAAGGCACACAAAACTAACAGACTTAAAACAGTAAAAATCGTTAAAATTCGGGTCAGAATTTTTCTACGTGAATCTCACTCTTTAATAAAAGAATGAAAACAAAAATCAAAGACCTCATATGGAACATAAGCACGGGACACATCCCACAGCAATCGGGTCGCCTCTTGCAGCATGCAGTCGAGCGAGACCTATTCACCATCCCAAAACATAAAATGATAATTTCATTTATGTTGTAAGTGATCATCATAGGGTCCCTAACTTTCCACAATTGATTAAATCTAAATGATTTGGGCACAATATATCCTGCATTCTGCACCTTGTCTGGAAAGAGTTATTTTATATTTAAATTACAATAATTTCCAGTAACAGCACTCATTCCGGAAAGGGTCTGTCATTCTATGCAAACGTAGAGAAGCGGAACTATGCGAACAAGTTACCTGTTCTTTATGAGTGCTCATTTTATTCTAAACTAATAGCAACCTATTAAGGAAAAATATGGCGTGAAAATGAGATTATTTTGGTGTGAACTACAGTAGCATCTCATTTAGTTACTAATGGATGTGATACCTGCAACAGCAACAGTTATGGTTACATCGGTGTATTTTAATGTGATTTCAGTCAACATAGTCGTGTCACACTTATGCAGTCTTCTTATCAATTCATTGCGTCGGAAATTTAACTATAAAGTGTCGGTAGCACTGTCAGTCAATGTTGCTGCTTTTCATCGAATACTGGAGTTTCTTCCACCTTCACAGATTGATTCGGAAGCAGGAAGACCGGACGAGAACAAATAAGGCTACACTCGAATGAACACACGATAAGGCTACACTCGGATGAACACGATAAGGCTACACTCGGATGAACAAACAATATATCTCCACTTTATTCAGCCATATTGCCTACTTAATTCTTACAAAATAACATTCGCAAATGTACATGAAAATTGCTTACCACAAAAGGATATCTTTCGTTTTGCTCGTTGTCTGGTTTGTGTTCTATTTCCTAAACTCATCCCTTCTGTTTCGACCACGTAAGGAGATAGCGAAACATAGGTATCCCATTTTCCTAAAGCGCATATAAGGTATAGTAGATTCATGCAGACAGTTTTCTTATTTGAAACTAAATTATTGATTAAGTCATCGTAACGGAATAGTATGAACTTTTACACTTTTATCACACATGGTATCTTGTCAAATGTTTATGGAAATTATAACCTTTATTGAAAGAAAAATATGCAAGACTCGTATATCAATATGACCCGAGAAAAGCTATCTTACGATACTTTCGGAATGTGTTTTGGTATCAGTTTACTTTAAGAATGTCTGCTCCGAAATAATGATACCAATTACATTACCTTTACATACAAGTATCGAAACCTTTGTTCTTGGAACTGTCCCTAAGGAGAAGTTCAATAATCTTCACAAAACAAATCCATCATTGTGTCTTAGTGGAGTCTCAGCAGTCTCCAAAAAGGAGATAATCCGATTGTTCATTTCCAACAGTCCCTTTGGACCAGGTGTGTTAGGCTTCAAAATGAATGACAGCATTGATATGAGGAAACGGGATGGTTTCCAAATTAGAGGCATGTTGATTACATAGATCAGATTCAGAAGCCGTTGCTGCTCTTTCAGTCGATTGAATATCACTTAAAGAGAATGCACCCCTTTATCCGCTGACTGATCTCAGACGTAATAAAACTTATCCGTTCTTTACCCTAAGTTTGTATGTCTCAGTGTTGACTGTGTAGTTTAATTTATTATCAGTTAATTTCATACACAACACCCCATCTCTCACAAAATTCAGATTCAACATCAAAGTCTTCAGGCCTGATGTACATGGAATATTGTTACAAGTCTATGCTCTTAAAATAAGTATAAGAAAAGCGTGAAGACAACAAGCTTTGTAAAATTTAACAAATAATTTATTTCCCTGGAATACAAAGAAACTTACTGTATTGCGAATTAAATCCAAAAATAATCCAAGAATGAAAGAGACAAGTCCTAGTAATAAAAAGTCCTGAATAAAACTCAGTTCAAGTGCCGAAGAGATCCAAAATTTAAGACGATGACGTGTCTGGTATAGCCTACGAGGTGCTGATGTGTCAATAGTTTCTTGTTGACTCACAGAAATATTATTCCAGGTTTTTGAATTCAGTATAAATTCCAATGAATGTCTTCATCAAATATTTTGTCAGAGCACTTTTGTATTTCCAGATAAAATAATCACTTGAATTCAATAATTTGAAGAAAATAAAATTCAGCCCTAACTGGTCACAACATAATACAGCTTAAAGTGCTAGATGTTAAAGCATGACTGGTAAAATCCTAATAATAAGCTCATACACATAGAGAATAATGAAGCTATTATTAGTTGTTTACATCAGTGAATTAAAAAAATGAAAAAGTCAGTCAGGTTAAGCAGAAATGAACTCAATTTTGGACAAGCTCGAGTCCAGCAAACAATGTTACATTACAATAACATGTAATGAAATAAAAAAAATGTAAAACTAACACAGAAACAAATAAATTAAATATACATAACAATATGCATATGATTGGTAGTTGACAGCATTAGGAATAGACAAAAGTATAATTCTGTTATGAAAGTGTGATGTCATGACCATGACATACATTTCTTCTGGTTTTAGCTGTCGTACGTCATTGAATCCCGACAAGACTGTTGATGGTATCATTTACCACCAAAAAACAGAATGATTCAGGTAACTGACGCTTCAGATGATAGGGAAAAATAATGCCCATCCGGAGGACATTTAATCCTTTAGCTCCAAGCATAATTTTATGTCAACACAGCTTACGGAACGAGTACATATTACAAGAGAATATTCAACTTTCTTAGGATTTCTAAAACTTTTCTTTGCAAATTGATAATTGATAATACAATTCTTTTTACGATACTTACATTTCGTTTTAACTACGGTGAAACAAAGTTTACTTGCAGTTACGGCATTTCCTATTTGTTCCAAAGTGAGATAATTAAGCATTATAAATGTAACAACAGAAAAGGTATCCAGGTATTGAATTCATTGTCCCTGTCTTGTGAAGAGCACAATGGATTTAATATATATATATATATATATATATATATATATATATATATATATATATATATATATATATATATATATAGATATAATACTCATTTTTATTAAATGCACACTCCATAGTATCGTAGTACTAAAACTGAGTTGTTTGTGTACATTAACCAGAGAGTGAAGAATATTGTCAGGTACATTTTAAGAAGAAATAGTATAAACAAGCCGTGTGTGAGGTTTTCTCTCATCAGCATTCTTTTTTTTTAGAAGCATCACGCTGGTTGTTTGTTAACATACAGGTAAATTTGGCTTATGTGGAAAATGTTATACTTTCCTTACCTTCTGAAATGTTACTGACTCAGGGAGCCTCAACATTTTAGGTCGCTCATCCTACATTGGGCATACCTATCAGTAGACTCTTTCTCCTACCGATGTACAGATGATGCATTGCTCCTCGCACTTTACATTACTCCAAAAGCTACTCCTTATAATGTAATAAAAATTATATTTCATAAATGAACTATATTTATGAGGATACATAAGTACATTTAAAATTCCTTTCTTACGACCCTGTGCTATTTCTTTAAATTATCGTTTTGGAAGTCCAACCCTACAAGAATTTGTTTAGAGGATTGGCGGTTTCAGGTTCCTTATGATTGTTTGTTATCTCACGTAGTACGTGTTATCCTAATGTTGTTGGGCCTGAATAATGATGTGGAAGCCATTTCTCCTGTAGTCAGCGTATCGATTTTATCGTAGGCCAGACAATAATAATTTATTGCACAGCAGTACACGTCCGCTAAACTGAGCAACTGTTATTAATTATTTCATCACAGTTGTAACCGAAGGTCAATATAGCACAGTTGTTACACACTTACTAGGGTCATTCTTAATTTTTTTTAAAGTTCCTTACTACGTTATTGGAAAACTAATTGTATTATAAAGGAATTCAATGTTTCCCGTTTTTATGACAAGATTAGAGAAAAATGTGAGACAAAAGGTAAAAGTTTCTCATTCTTGAGCAGAAAATAAGGTGATTTATGACTGAAGTCATTCCCCCTTACGTACAACTTATACAGAATTGATAAACGCACAAGTTTAAATTAATGAAACACGAAGAGCTATTCTAAACCGTACGAAACGTTCTTTTTCTGCCCTTAAAGTCTGTACAAATGATGCTGAATCACCCTTAGATATGGTCACCATTAGTAAGAATAGAAAAGTCGCTGTTACAAAATAACAGAAAACTCAACAGAGGAATATAAATTCATCAAATTCACAGAAATCGTCCTAGCGTGAAGACCTTTGAAGTTTGTACAAATGGTCGGGTCGTGATGGCTGCTGCGCTGGGCCCTAAGGCAAGACTCTGAACTTTTATTGTCGAACAAAAATTAACCCAAACCCCCAGGTGAAACACATTACAGACGGATTATCCCAACCAAACTAGAAATGCTCTCTCTGACGCACAACAATGCATTTTACTCTCATTTCCCAAGAAAATCTTATCAGGGCTACTAAATACCTTAAAATACCATTAAAAATTATATTGAGTATTATGGTTTTCACCTGACACTCTTCTAATATTAATTAACGTGATTAACCATAATATCCAGACCCTCCAAATGTCAGTACGTCTGCCATAGAAATTCTCCGCAAATAAATAAAGATTTTTATTTTACAAAATCAACAAATAAACCAATTCCAGATTATGTTGTGTCAAGATTGCATTTCATTTCGTTCAGAGGTAAAAGTATTAGACATCGCACTTTTAGGACAGTTAGCTACTGAACAAATCTGAAATGACACGATTTAATAATGGCTGATTTTGTGTAGTGTTCGCTAATCGTGGTCAGATCAAATTTACAGCAGGCTACTTCAGACTCCAGTTGGTTAAGCAGATATGTAGACGTTGCATATCTAACTATAGAATAGCATCTTGAGGTTGAGTAACACTGACAAAACCTTTTTCCGAATGAATAAAATTAGGTAATGTAACTTGTGGTGCATTTTTGGTAAATGGAAGGGGAAAATGAGTAAATAAAGTTATCTTACGTGACAACTAATGCTACAGTATTTTTCCATTTCACAGTTTGAATATGTGCACGAATTTGCTTTCACAAACTTTCATACGTCAATTACACAGGTAAGCGATATGAGTCATTTTGGTTATGACGTTCTTACTTGCGTGTGTGTTAAAAACTATGACCTCAAACATATTAAGTTATTTTTTTCTGTTTTTTCTGAGTACGTCTTTTTCTTGTATGTGCTTTCTGTTGTTTTTTTTTTCTGTTTTTTTTTTCTTTCTTGAATTGATCAGGAAACAACGCTGACTGTGACAGATAACGTTAAAAATATTACTATGACAATTAAGGATACAACTTTAATTATGGCATTTGAGTAATGTATTCTCTACATTAACTTAGTCCGTCTTTATTGTTTTTTAAACTTTCTTTTCAGTCCAACATGTTCTGTGAACACAACCCGGATACATCTATCTTGGCTACGCAGATTCTCGTTCCTAGATGAACGAGAACGGATGATTGAAAAAAACAATGGGTAAAGGTCGTATGAAGAGAAGAAATGCCCAGAACCGACCAGAACAAAATCAGGATATCAGTAAAAGTTCAGAAGACGATCAGGCTAGCAAGGTATGGGTTGGTCGTTGATCTTCACTGCGGAACATCATACGACTATAAGGAACACACGTAATGTTATTTAACTATAAGTAAGTCCACACCTCTGGAAATGGAATGCTAATTAGTAATACTTGTCCTTGAAGTTTGCACAATGTTAAAAAAAAAATATTACCGAACTGAAACGAATCATAGAGCAAAATAGAAAGTATTTTCAACATTGTTTAATAGTTTACAACCAAAAGCTACTTAAAAAGATATATTTAGATCAATCCATCAGGCATCACTTAATAAAAAATATGCCGAGCAGTGTCAGTAGAAATATTAGAACACAGCAATTCAAAACACGTGTCAACTTAAATTTCTCGTGTGGCAAAAATCAGATGGAGGAAGGGCTATTGGTCAGGACAGTCATGTGAACTTCATGTATGACAATTACTTGTTATTGGATTTTTTAAATGTACATTAATTGTGTCCATGCATTAGATTTGAAGTTACGAGTTCTTAGCAGAATGTTACTGCATCATGCACTTCTTTGTATATGCTTTGTACTTAAAGATGCCGTTTCTTAGCATTATTTTTATATATTCCAAGTGTTGTTGCCTGTGCTTAGGGTTAATAGTACAACATCCCAGCCAACATTTTTTTTTGTCAGTCTATATTATATTTTTCCAACACTATAGACTAGAAGACATTTCCAAGTAAAAGTTTACAGCAAAACGTGTCTTAGCAGACAGCCAATTTATATAGACAATGAAACAAAAACTTCATTTTCTGTCCTTCAAAGAATTCTGTTAGTCTTGAATATACGGACACATGTTGATAATGGACATATTGAGTCAGATACTTGTGTGTCCGCTTATACAACATGCTTGTATTTATTTAATGCTTAGGCATATACAGTGTTCTTACAGCAAGATTAGGACAAATTTACATACAATTTCATCTTTATTTTAATTTCAGATTCCTCTCACAAAGGGGTTGGTGATGCAACAGTCCTCAGATGTGGAAGTCCAAGAAGGGAAGCAATTATTCATTTTGAAATTGGTAGCCATAGTTAGCACCTTTTTATCTGTGATACTTCTAATATGTGTGATAATCCTCGCTCACTATCAGGGACACATTCCTTACTGTTTTTCTGGATTTAACGTCATTCCAAGGGACTTAAAAAATCCTACAGTATTTGAAGACCTCAATCCCAGTGAATACAAGTCTGTTGTGAACTACATGCTGAAGAACACCCAGATTAATCTAGTGCCTTTCGAAGATGCAAGCGTCAATAGCAGCTATATCTACATGATTGATCTGCACATGCCGTTAAAGTCCGCTGTCCTAAAGTACCTGGACCGTGGCACCAAGAAACCAGAACGTGCTGCTAAAGTCGTAGTCATTAGGGGAGACGTCAAACCGCCCCGGGTAGAGGAGTATTTAGTGTTTCCTCTCCCCATTCCCGACAATCACAAACTTGTTTCCAGTCCCGCCTATTCTCACACCCCGATCCCATACGCCAGTAGGCCAGTTGATTATGTAGATTACAAATATATGTATCCCATTTTTAATCAAGTATCGGAACAACTTTACCATTTGATGATAGATAGCTATGGATTGTGTTATCACAATTGTACAAAGGGAAAGAACTGTCTAGTGTTTTACGATGTAGCGCCTAGAGGCAGAAAAAGTGGAGACCGACAGAGTTGGTTCTGGGCTTTCAGAGATGTCGAAGGATTTTATTTGCATCCCCTGGGTCTAGAGATTCAGATAGATCATATATCAACAGATGTTAATGAATGGAAGGTATCAAGAATCGTTTACAATGGCTACCTTTTCTATGAGGTGGAACACCTTGTTGAAAGATACCGTAACAATACCATCCGTAAAATAAAATTCAATCAACCAGTTGGATTACCTGATCAGATTTATTCTTCTTTACACAAACGTGGAAAAAGTCCAACGGAAATACCACTTCAAGGGCCGAGACTTGTTGAGCCTCAAGGAAGAAGATTTCAAATTCAGGGTAGACATGTTACTTTCATGCACTGGGACTTGGACATACGCATGCGCAGTTCTACGGGGGTTCAACTGTTTGATATTCGGTTCCAGAAGGAAAGAATTGCTTATGAAATAAGCTTACAGGAGGCTTCAGTGTTTTATTCAGGGTTTGGTCCTGCACAGGGAACCAGTAATTATTACGATACATCCCGGATGATGGGTGCTTCCTCATTTGAGCTTGTTCCCGGCATTGATTGTCCAGAAACGGCGGTATACCTGGACACGCACCACTTAGTAAATAGTGGACGTGTTCTGCATTACAAAAATGCTATATGTGTGTTTGAAAATAATCCCGGCATTCCTTTAAGAAGACATTACACCAATGATTTCAGGAACGGTTACACATCATATGGAGGACTTGTAGATTACCAGTTAATTGTTCGCAATATCGCAAATATATGGAATTATGATTACATATTTGATTATATATTCCATTTAAATGGAGCAATAGAAATTCAGGTAGCTACAACTGGATATGTTCAGGCCACTTATAAATTACCATACGAGAAAGAATATGGCAACACAATTTATTACAATGCTATAGCGAATATTCATCAGCATTTATTTCATTTTAAAGTGGACCTTGACATAGCAGGTATAAAAAATCGGTATGCAACAATAGATATCGGCACGAAGACAGATAAAAGCCCTTGGTACAGAGACGCACAGAAAACTCAACATACCATGACATGGAACGTTCGAGAAAAAGAATTAGATTCTGTTGAGGGAAACTCAATGGACGATCTCAGATATCACATCATTTTCAATGATGAGTTCAAAAATAAGTTTAGCAGCAGCCGATCATATAGGATTATCAATAGAGGAGCCACGGAGTTCCTTCTGAAAGACATTGATGTTGCCAGTGGCGCCAAATGGGCCAAATACCCCATAGCTGTTACAATGTACAAAGACTGGGAAGAAATGAGTTCATCCATCTATGCGCAAAATGATCCTTGGGACCCAGTGGTTGACTTTGAGAGGTTTCTTCTGGACAATGACACGATATTTGATGAAGACATCGTAGTTTGGTTGACCATGGGTGTCCATCACATTCCTCATTCAGAGGATGCTCCATCCACATCGACCGTATGGAACAAGTACAATATCTTCTTAGCGCCTTATAACTTTTTCAATGAATGTCCAAGCACATCCTCAACAAATATAGTTCATATATTGCCAGCGAAGGATTATAAAACGATCAACGTCAATACATTTGGAACATCACTCGAAACTAAATGCGCTCCCTTCGACTCTGGTCCTCAGAGTTACAATGGCGTAAGAACTGAAGTTTAGAACATGTGGAAGCAGCCTAGTTTTTTATTCTATTATTGACATTCTGTGCATTGCGATTTCTTCAGTGTTTGTTATGGAACATCTTCGCACGTCAAGTTTTACTTTATAAATAAATCTGTATTGAACTAAATAACGTAAAAAGATCGCAGCACTGCTTCTTTTATAAATCACTTCAAGAGGTGGTTACGAACCCAGTTTGTAATTGCACTCATATAAAATCATAAAGAATGAGAGTATTCTTTAAAGTTGTTAAATAAATACACCTAGTTAACATGCAAAAAACCCAAAAAACACGAAAGGTCACGGAAGTAACAAATTGGCTAATTCGCTCTTTTTGGTCATTCACAGATTTTTAGACTGCATTTGTATTATTTTATTTTTCTTAAACAGTAAAGAAATGACTTCTCATTATTGTGCTTGTTTTTTTTCTCTTTAAATCTCAGCTTCATTTAGTCAATGAATAACAGCTACTGGTAGATAATCGTCATGATTTTTCTTGGATAGGCCTTATAATATAATGATTACCTTAATAACTGTTTTAAGATCTAGTGGTTGCTAGTCATTTTAATTTTATGCTAAAATATGGCAAAAAGCCAGGAAAGGTGTATATTTTGGATAGAACTATTTAGTTACAAAACTGTACAATTTACGTTCTGTATCAGTAACCAGACCTTTTGGCGTTAATTCTATCCAGTTACCTTTTATCAGTGCAAATATCTTAATAGCAAAACCAGCTCTGCTACCAGAGCCTACACTTTCTTTTCCTACTGCATATTCTGTACATTTTATAATGCGGGAGGTCGCGAGTTCGAACCCCAGCCGAGTCATACCAAAATTTATAAAAATGGTTCTAGCAGCTGCCTCTCCTGGCGCTCAGTATTAGGGGGTTAGTGTTAGGACTGGTCGGCCTGGTGTCAAGATAATGTTACTGAGTGGGACATTGATACTGCACGTCTTCGGCATGAAGGACCAGTGCTAGACATCACTATAAATCTGCCACGCTGCAGACATCATAATGATATGACTAGCATTGTTAAAGCTACGTTAAAAATCTCAACAACACACACACACGTACCTTATATACCATTGCGTTCATCTATCCATAACTGGACAATACGCGTTTCCTCATTTCTGAACTGATGAGGTGCTGATTCATCCATTTCCACAAAAACTGACGTTCTAACAAGATAGCATCTCTCTCTCTAAATACTATCCTGGTTTATTCATTTAACAATCAGATCAATATTAGTTTAATGTGTTTGTCTCGAAATGAATTCGCCTTGATTCCAGTTTGACACTCCACGTGGGGAATTAAATGAACTTTAACTGCGATTTTCCAACACCATTGGATGGTTTTGGATGCGCAGGCGTTATGATTGTTAGTTTACCACAAGTCGATTGCGGCACTTTAGGATGATTCCATTTAGCAATATTTGCTTCTTTAGTCTCTGGATAGTACGAGATATCGTATACGGTGGTGCTCTAATTCCACTATAGCACAAATATTTATCCACGAGTGGTTCAACAATTTTGTCTATGTCGGCTGGTATCCTCATCTGATCTATGATTGTATCGTTATTGTCATCAGCTGCATCAAAAACTTTATCATCGTGAACGGTTTCACTGTCACTGAATCATTAAATACAAATTCCAACCACGTGAATCTAACCCCGTGTGATTATTTTTTTCCAAAATTTTAATATTATCATGCGCGGATAATGTATAGGTACGCTAAACGAAATTAATTTCATTTTGTCGCTATTCGTTGATGAATCTAATCGACATACAAAATTATATGGATCATTAATTTTGCCATCATATCTCTGTGCCAATTGATCCTCACTAGGCATCAGTGCTCGCCCGGAAGAAAACTATAAAATCCCAGACCGAGATAAGTCGCCAATATTTTATTCCAGTGGGGAGATTGTTGCAAAGAAATAGTCTTCCAAGTTCAAACGTATAATCACCAAATATTACCTTATCGCGTTCCGAGGTCGCGGGTTAGAATCCCGACCGAATCATACCAAAAACATAAAACTGGTACTAGCAGCTGCCATAAAAATGGTACTTGTAGCTGCCTTGCTTGGCGCTCAGCATTAAGAGGTTAGTGTTAGTACTTGTCGGCCTGGTGTCAGGATAATGTGACTGGGTGGGACATGATGCTACAAGTCTGCAGAATGATGCCCCAGTGCTAGACATCACTATAAACTGCCATGCTGCAGACATCGTAGCGATATGACTGAAAAATTGTTAAAGCTACTTTAAAATTCAAAATCACACACACACACACACACACACACACACACACACACACACACGAATGTTTTCATGTGTAAACACAAGACTTCGTGCACAGGGCTATTTTGTATCCTAACAAGTCACTAGCGAATTTATTAAGTGTATAATCCATTGCGGACGTTGAAGGATTCGTTCATGAATTATTGATTGCCACTAGCATGCCTATAAATTCTAATCCACATGTTGTGGCATCATCGCGCGTCTGTGCTGGAAATGTTCAATAAAATAATTTTATCATTGTTGCTGGTCCAGGCCGCTTGCGACGAAGTGATTTGCGACCTTTTTAACGTAGTCAAGAAATTCCCTCGCTGGTGCTAATTCGTGTGAATGAAAAAAAATCTGTCTGACTCCACGGCAAAACCCGAAGATGTGTGACAGAGGAATCGCGCACGAAAACGAACAATGACCTTAGGGGGAAACACGTACACACAAAACTATTTTTCTTTTCTTTTCGGCAAAGGGGGGGGGGGACACCTCCCCCAAAAAGGAAAGAAAACGAACAATGAGCATCAAATTGTTGTCGTCTCGCTGCAAACCCCATAGGTGAAATGATCTTTGACGTTGACAGGTTTAACTTTGAGGCCTGAATCATTTGCATCGCTATTGCTTTTAGGTCTTGTTTTTGGCGACAATTAGCTTATCGGAGGAAAATGACGGACGTAAGCAATGCCTGGAGGTGTGTCTAATTTATGGTCGCTGATTGGTTAATCAATTCTTGCGATTGAAATTGGCACAGTGATTGTTTTGTATACGAGCCAGCACAAGAATGTTGCTAACGATCATGTTTGCGCGTTATCGCTGCGTTGATGGGATACAATTTTTTGGCGATCAGCGTACGAATCTGTTGCGGTCACATATTTCTGGAGGATCAGGTAATCCACAAATGGACTGTCGGGATACATTCGCGATAATCTTATCAACAAGAACAACTTTGGATAACAGTGACAATATTCCATCCAGGACACAGCAAGATATGCTAAATTTGACCGTCAGATACGATCATCAACAATCCAGACGTGTTTTGGATATGATATCGTTAATCCCTAAGAACAATATAATGTAACTAGGTAGCCAAGGCATCAGTCTGACGGTTTACCGTCCACAGATTCCAATGAGAGTTTGACATTATCGTTAAGCACAAGGATCTCCCTGCGCGGATGTCCTTGGACATCAGTCTCCAAAATATATTTAGTTTGCGGCTATCACGAGGGCGCTACAACAGCGGCAATGGCATGTTTGAAGATTGTACTCGATTTATTTCATGCAGTCTGAATATTTCTTGCTGAAGGGCATCACTTGTTTGTTTCCACGAGGGATCCACGCGGATAGAAACGTTTTCATTATGGTTTCTGCGATACATTTATACATTTTGTCGCATTGAACACGATCTGATTGTAAGCGTTTTCAATTGTCTTAGTGTTTCATCCTTGACTTAGTTGTTTTTGTTGACTTCTTCCTAGTAATCTGCACACGCACGTAACAAATGTGAAGAAATTCAACTGTAGTTCTCGGTTTTTGTCCTTCATCGAACACATGTTAGCACATTGACGCTTTGTTTGTAACAACCACGTGAGAAAAGTTTATAGAGTTTTATGTAGAAAAGTACGAATTTAACTCAGGTGATCACACGCGGGATGTACTTTTTTCCCATGCGATCTGATGTCCATTCAGAAGAAACTGTGATACGTATGTGCGTTGAAATTCTGATTTTGATTTCCGCAGCAAGTCTGTGTGTTGGCGTTAACACCACCAAACCCCAGTCGCGAACGTGAAATAAATTGTAGCCATAGTGGCTTGACCAGATACTATGCCGCCGTTAAGATAACAAAGTGCACATTGTGCAAGTGGATAACTGACCAATGGTGCATGTTTATTTTTATGATTTTCTGGTAATGATGTGTACGCTGCTGCTTCTAGACTAGCATGAAGATCATCTTCAGTGTCCATATGGAGTCCTGGGTGTTAATATTATTTTTCTACGCATGCGAGGAACGCTATGACCTTATTGCAGAAAACGTCATGGTTTGAGTAACTTTGAAAACACATGAATGTTTTCCAGCCGCAGCAGATGTTTTCAGTCCATTTAAAATGAATATGTTGCAACGCAAACAACATCAATCGGAACTCTGTTCTTTGGTTAATTTTCTGGATAGCACAACGACATAATGTCCTCTTTGTCGTTCTTCACGTATTGAATCTTATTGATCCCGGATTACCACTGATGACTGACGTTGTCGTACGTAATATATTCCTGAGAAAATACTTCTACCTGATAACGATGAAAATGAGATTTTCTCGTGCGTCATCCGTTTGTCTATCGTGTACGATGTTATGTCAGCATATCCTGAGATAAAGCGGGATATCTTCGTCAGGACGGCGTTGGGTATCTGGTTGTTCAAACCTCCATTTTGTGAAATCATGAACTGCGCCGTCAGCAGAAACTTCATCCTTGGCATCATTCCAGATTATCCAGTGAACCTTATCAGTGCCACATTTTTTATATAACGCAAATTTAACCTTAACACCAATCCCGCATCCTGTACACGAAACAAGACCTCCCTCCGAACAAACATGAGACACATGTATTTAGCAATATCCATTCACACAATGACGACCACAATGGGATTGTCTTCCCCATAAAAAGCCAGTTACGATGATATTATCCCGGTCGTTTTATAACATACTTTATATTCTTGTCTCTAAATAATTAATATTTGGTATATGTATGAATATTTGTTTGTTTGTTTTGTTGATTTGTTTTGTTTATTTTGGGAAAAGGGTAAAGCGCGTACAACATTATTTTCAAAAGCGTGCTATTGGACCTGATCGATTGCGTTTTCACTCCCTCCCCCCTCCGGGATGATCAATGGTAATCTTGTAAAAACCCCTAAATCACACGCTTATTAACGAGAGTTAAATTTATTTTTTAATGTCTCAGATTGGCTTTTTATCCCCCCCTCCCCACTGGTCGGCCAACCAACCTGGCTGCTTGATCATTTCATTCCCTAGTAAGGTTATTCTGTTGCACATGCGTACAATAATGCTAAATGTTGACAACACCATATTCAGGTAGCCACGATTAATTTACATTACTACACATGCCATTTTAATGTATGTTGCATAGAACTTGCCCCTATTGAATGTATGTTATATAGAAATGGCCCCAATACGCCTCGTGTTTGCTTTCTTTCTTACTAAGACCACACCAGACGACCAGGATGGGCATGAAATGACAAGATATATCGTTTAAGGTTAATTTTGGATTTTGAACATACTGTATTATGAGGTTCTGCCGTAGTACATTAAGTAGCTGAAAGGCTCACCGGATAATCAAAATACCCGCTCACACACACTACGATAAAATTGCATAGAGTAATCTCATAGCATCGTTTATAAACATTCTGAAATAAAACAATTTACCATTGATGGTACATGCAATTAAATATTGCATACACTACCTAGCCAAAAATATGCAGCACAAATTGGATCGATAAGTACAAAACATTGAACTTTGGCCTTTGTGATATTTAAATTCATTTTCATGTGCTTAAATTGTGTAGCTTAGGTATTCATTTTGAGAAATTTACTCGGATTTCTATTGTAGCATGCAGTTATTGTTAATAAATCTCACATGACTTATATCTATGCGATAAAGATTGTTGATAGCATTTACTTTTTTTAAAAAAAGATTAGAAATATATATCTGAAGTCATTCATAACATTCGTAGCTTATTGGGCTTATTTAAATTTTGTATATGTGTTACGACTCTATGGTCTTAAAATAGTAACAGAAGAGAACGCAAACCAACAAGTTTTGTAAAATTCAAATTATAACTTATTACCTAAAATATAAAGTGAAAAATTAAAAATAACTTACAGTTATGAATACATGTTTAGGGTGACGGCTGGTAGGTAACGCATGTTGATGGGAGTCCGTCGATTTCCAATACAAGTCAGATTTTGTGTTTCCATTATATAAAATTACTGTGGTATATATGAACATGTGGATCCATGTATATGTTCGAATTGGGTAATAACTCCAATGCTTATTGGATCACGGGATGGACGCTGTCAGCAAATCAAACGAATTGCTGCGATTCTTTCCTTATGCCAGTATTTTGCATTTGTTACGATCTCTAGGGGGAAAAACTAAGCAACAAGACACAGCGACAACCAAGTTTTGTATAATGTAAAATATAAATTTCCGAAAAATACAAAGTGAAAGAATTAAAAACCAGCTTACAGTGGTTAATGAGTTCCTTAACAATCCTAAATGTTCTATCAATTCAAATTGTTCCATGTAATCAGAATACGTTCCAAAGGTATTCCGAATGATAACTGTAATTGTATTGATGTACCAAGAATAAAGAAAAATTACTGTTATAAATCAAAATGTCCATTATATTAATTAACTGTAAATCCAATCAGGCTGTAAATCTTAATACCCTTGAACGTTTCATTAATTCCATACAACTATTACTCGAAATAGGGTTATAAATCTATGGTCATAAACTAAGGAACATAAAGAAGCAAAAACAACAAGTTTTGTAAACTCAAACAAATTAATTATCAATGTTATAAAATTAAAAATGAAGAGGAACTTACAGTATTGTTAACTGAACCCAAAATAATTCTGATAAAAGTTCTATTCAAGTCCAAAAGAATGAAATGTTCCGTATAAATTTCAGGTCCAAGAATATACTGGTCCACCAACAGTCCTGACGTGCTAGAATGGCATTGTCCAGAACTCCTTTGAATAATTCACAGAAGTTCCAAAATAATATTATAATCCGATGAGCACTTTCTTTATTCCACTGAATGATACAATTTAATGTTCTTCTTCTCAAAAAATATATAAATGTAAAATAAAATACGTCTGCAGATTTCGTGTTACTACAAAAATACAAGAAATAAGAATAAGAAAACAGCCCAGTCTGAGCTATTTATACACAGGCGAAAAGCAAAAACAAGCACATTTCCTAACTTGTATAACTATTTAACCACTGCGAATACTGTAAATGGCTATCTGACCAGTTAATCCCAAACTGGCAATCAAGAAGCAGAGAATCTTCAAGAGCTACATTATATAGCAATTTGAAACAACATTTTGACTATAAGGAGTATTTAGATACAGTAACAGAATTTGGAAAACCCCATTCAAAAATAAAGATATCTGTCCATTCTGTATATGTTGAATCACAGAGATGGAAGAGGCCACACAGTACCCTACTAGATCAAAAAATTTGGAATTATTGCAACGTGCTGGAAGATGACTTTGTTTTATAATTCCAATGGTATTAGCCGCTAAGAAAGAAGTATACAAACTCTTATTTCTGGAGAGGTCCGAGTAATCTGAATTAATTAAATTATTCAATTCCACTAAAACTGCAGAGGTTAGATATCTGGAAAATTAAATTCATAGAAGACTAATTAAACGTAATAATATGATGAATACTGCCTAAAGTTACATTCTTCTTTTTATTATTTAGTACATGCGCTATGTCATAATTCATGTATATTGTGCTGATGATACTATTAAGCAAAGCATTTTGAATACTGTTTATATTGTTACGAAACTATGCTCTTAAGATAAGTAACAGAAAAGAGTGAAGACAACAAACTTTGTAAAATTTAACAAATAATTTATTTCCCTAGAATACAAATTGAAAAATAAGAAAAAAGAAATTACGGTATTGCGAATTAAATCCAAAAATAATCCAAGAATTAAAGACACAAGTCCTAGTAATAAAAAGTCCCGAATAAAACTCAGTTCGAGTCCCGAAGAGAACCAAAATTGAAGGCGATGACGTGTCTGTTATGGCCCGCGTCGGACTGATGTGTCAACAGTCTCTTGTTGAATTGCTTAAATATTATTCCAGGTTTGAATTCAGTATAAATTCCAATGAATGTCTTTATCCAAGAATTTTGTCAGAGCACTTTTTTATTTCCAGAGAAATTAATCACTTGAAATCAATAATTTGAAGAAAGTAAACTTTCAGCCCAAACTGGACACAATATAATACAATTTAAAGTGCCAGATGTTAAAGCACAACTGGTCAAATTCTGACAGTCACAAGATAATATTGTTCTCTGTTTGACCCCAGGTCACAAATTACCATTTTCTAAAAATAACCATTACCTAATGGAAAATCACTTTCTAGCATGATTTAATGAGCCTTGTTTATATAAAACATAATAGCCTATAACATTCACTTTGGATTCTCCAAAACCCTGACCCAAATCAACATGTTTACCTGAATAACAATTCGGTTAATTAGCTCATACACATACAGAATAATGAAGCTATTTCTAGTTGTTTCCATTAACGAAATAAAAAAAAATATAAAAAAGTCAATCAGGTCAAATAGAACTGAACTAAATTCTGGACAAGGTCAAGTCCAGTAAACAATGTTACATTACAATAGCATGTAATGGAATAAAAGAATTTAAAACTAACAGACAAACAATTAAATTAAATGTACATAACACTTCCCCTCATAAAGAAAAAGAAAGATTTATACAATAAAGCTTTCTTTTTACTATAAATCAAATATGCTTATAATAAAAAAACATAAGATGAAATCTTATTAATGACGCAAAGTGTACATGAAACAAAATATTTCTCTACACGTGAAAGTGCATCTGCTATTAAATTGTCTTTTCCCTTGATGTGCCTGATATCAATATTATATTCCTGTAACAACAAACTCAACCTTGATAATCTCTGATTTTTGTTTTTCATCTTGCCGATGAAAGCAAGGGGGTTGTGATCACTAAACACAATAATCGCAGAAGGAGCAGTACTAATGTAAACTTCAAAGTGTTGTAATGCCAATATCAAAGCCAAACATTCCTTCTCGATTGAATAATTTGTCTGGTGCTTATGTAATTTCTTAGAAAAATAGCACACTGGATGATCAACACCATTTTTATCTTCTTGAATCAATACTGATCAAACCCCAACATCACTTGCGTCAGCTGACAGTTTAAACGATTGACTGAAATTTGGAGCTGTAAGAACTGGTGCACTTTTAAGAATGGCCTTTAACTTATCTAAAGGCTTCTGACATTTTTCATACCAATTCAACTGGGTTTTATTGCTTAATAAATTTGTCAGGGTTAAGCAATTATAGAAAAATTGGAACAAAATTTCCGATAGTATCCAGCCATACCTAAAAATCGCATTAGTTGTTTTTTACTGATAGGCACAGGGAATTCAGAGATAGCCTTGACCTTAGCATCTATAGGTTTAACTTGTTCATGTCCCACAATATATCCTAGAAATGTTACACAAGCACGGCAAAACTCACTTTTGGATAAATTAATTGTCAAACTTGCATCAATGAATCTGTCAAAGAATTTCAGAATTGTCGCTAAATGTTCTTTCCAAGTGTCGTTGTAGATGATGACATCATCGATGTAAGCATCACAATTATCTAGAACAGATGTAATCATGTACATTAAACGCTGAAAAGTACTAGGCAAACCTTTCATCCCAAACTGCATCACTTCATGTTGATAAAGCCCATCTGGAGTCACGAATGCCGAAATTTTCTTGGCCCTTTCCGTCAGTGGAAGTTGCCGAAATCATTTCAGAAGGTCAAATTTGGTGACATACTTTGCATTTACAATTTTATCAATACAGTTATCGATTCTTGGTAATGGAAATGAATCCGTTTTAGTCACACTGTTTACCTTCCTTTCTATAATCAGTGCACATGCGGAAAGTTTTATCCGGTTTCAGAACAAGTATATATGGTGAACTCCAATCAGTTTGATTTGGCTCTATGAAATCATTTTACAGCAAATACTGAATTTCTTTTTTCAAGCATTCCTGCTTGAGAGGGTTCATCCTGTACGGGTGTTGTTTCACAGGTTTGGAATTTACAATTTCGACGTCGTGGTAGATTTTGTTTGTTCTTGTAAGGAACATATGGAAATAAGTGCTCATATTCAAGTAATAACTATTTAAGTTCATTCCTTTCTTGCTGTTGCAAATGTGAAAGGTTTGGTCCATATTATTCATAATTTCTGAATTCCGAAGATTTGTTACTCCAAAATCAATAGAGTCCGATTGCATTCCTTCGCTTAATCATCGCTGAGTGGGACAGATACAACAAAAATTAGTTGCATGATTAACCTGGCTATCTCTCCCAACATACTCCTGTAACATATTTACGTGGCAAAGTTGTTTTTGTTTTCGCCCCCAGGAATATATATGATGTAATTTTAAATCATTTACTTTCTTTTCAACTGTTTAAGGACCATAATACTTGGCCTGAAGGGGATTTTATGGTATGGGCAAGAAAGCCAGAACTCTATCACCAGGCTGAAAACTCCTTTCCTTTGTATTTTTATCATACCTTAATTTCATTTGTGACTGAGTAGAGTGCAGATTAGCTATTGCAACCTCACAAGCCTTTGACAATTTATACTCAAAATTGGAAACATAATCGAGAGGATTGATTTCAGTATCTTCATTGGAAAGAAGTTCCTCTTTTAACAACTTCAATGGTCCACACACAGTATGTCCAAAAACTAGTTCAGGGGGACTGGATCCTAAAGATTCTTGAACTGATTCCTGAAGAGCAAACAATAGTAAATGAATGCCTTCATCCCAATTTTTTTCCCGTATCAAAACAATATGATCGAATCATATTTTTCAAAGTTTGATGAAATCTTTCTAAAGCCCCTTGTTTCTCAGGGTGATAGGCGGAAGATTTGAATTGTTGGGTGCCTAATTCATACATAACTTGCTGGAAAATTGCAGACATAAACTTTGACCCTTGATCATAATTGGACAGATTTGGGAAGGCCAAATTGAGTAAAAAAAAAAAAAAAAAAAAAAAAAAAAATTATCAGAGCTTTCATTATTATTTTAGTTTTAATATTTCTCAAAGGAATTGCTTCTGGAAATCTTGTTGACGCACACGTTATGGTCAACAAGTATTGGTTACCTGACTTGGTCTTAGGTAAGGGACTGACACAGTCTACCATTATTCTGCTACATGGTTCGTCAAATGCAGGAATAGGATGCAGATGAGCCTTAGGTATCTTCTGATTGGGTTTTTCTATCATTTGACAAAAATACGAAATTATCTGCAGTAAGTACAAACATCACTTTTAATTTTTAGCCAATGGAAGTGATTCGAGATCTTGTGATAAGTCTCATTAATACCTAAATGACCAGCCAGTGGAGTTTCATGGGCCAGACTAGGAATTTCCTGTCTGTACGATTTTGGAACTACAATCTGATAGTTCACTAACCACTTGTCTCCAGCAGGTACCTTGGGTGATCTCCATTTTCTCATAAGAATCCCATTTTTAATGAAATAAGAAACATGTATTTTGTGGCTTCACTTTCACTAATGGCCCTTTGAAACAAACAGGAGATTTCAGGATCTTTTTCCTGTTCGACGAGAAGTGAATGCCGTTTGTCACCCTGATTAGAATAAAGAGAATGAGTAGTTAAAAGAGGATCACTGTGATCAATACATTTTGATTGACTCAAACAAGAAGTGAATGTGGCCTCATCAAAAGCCTGACCAATACATGTGTCAGCTAAAGGAATATTTTCCTGATCAACATAATTCTCAAGAGCTTTCTTTGCCATAGCTCTAGTAACTGCACAAGCTGGGTATAAATCAGGGAATTCTTTTTCAATAGAATCAACTTTCTGATCCAAACAAGGCTTGTTAGTTACAAGTGGATTAACCACAACCTTATCTCCATCTAGGTCATTGCCTAGTAATAAATGAATACCCTCAATGGGTAAAGAGGCCACTGGTCCAACTGTCGTGGGTCCTGAGACTAAGTCTGATGACAAAATTTACACAAAGAGAGGAAGATTAACAAAGACGCACTCTACTCCCTGAATAAGAACACTCTCATTAGAAGAAGATTCCTCAGAAAAAGGCAACATACCTGATAATAAAAGACTCTGAGAAGCTCCTATGTCCCTAAAAAGTTTGATAGGGATAGGATTGGCTGAATCACCCATGAGTGATATAGAACCCTTCTACATGAATGGTTCATAATTCTCCATAATAAAATCAGACTGGAGTTTATTAGACCCAACAAATGTATTATTTTCAATACATGACCGTGACCTTGACCTCTTAGAAATAAGAGGATTTGGAATAGGCCTGTCTTGATTCTGATGCTTAATTTTCAATTTGAAGCAATCAGCAATAACCTGTCCTTTTTTCTTGCAATAGGAACACGTAGGACGAGATAAGGATTTCTGGTCAAGTTTATCAGATACTTGATTTCTAAAAGTTGTTGCCAAACTGAAATTTAGAAGGGCTCGTATCAGGCTGACATATTTTTTAAAAGTAGACTGCTGAGTGGAAGACTTGCTTACAAAAGAAACATTATGAGCTAAGGAATATTCATCAGCAGTACGAACAGCATTTTTTAAGTTTTCGACCTAATGCTCATCAAGATAAGTTTTAATATCACTATAAACACAGTTCTTGAACTCTTCAAGTAATACGAATTCTAGATTTTCATAATCTTGATCAACTTTCTTGTCTAAGCACCACCTATCAAATAACTGCTCTTTTTCTCATGCAAGTTCGACATGAGTTTGTCCAGCTTCTTTTTAAATTTCCTGAATTTTTGCCGATAAACCTCAGGGACTAACTCATAACCCTTTAAGATGCATTCCTTAACCAGATCATAGTCAGCACTTTGCTGTACTGATAGGGAAGCATAAATGTCTCGGGCTTTGCCAAAAAGTGCACTCTGTAATAATAGAGTCCAACGCTCCCTTGGCCATTTTGAACTTTCAGCAATTTTTTCAAAATGAGGAAAATATTTGTCTACTTCAGTTTCTCTAAAAGGGGACATTAACCTAATATTCTTAGTAACATCAAAACCTGAATTTGTGTCTAAAGTGGGCATGTGCTTTTCATTTGCCAGCTCTAATTCTCTTAATCTAGATTGATATTCCCTCTCTTCCTTCTCTCTTTGCATTTGCATCTGTCTCTCTCTCCTCTTTCTCCAATTGCAACTGTGTTTCTCTCTCTCCTCTTTCTCCAATTGTAACTGCATTTGTTTCTCTTCTTTCTGTAACTGCATTTGTTTCTCTGTCTTCTCTTTCTCCAACAGCATTTTCCTCTCTCTCTTTCCTCCTTATCTATTTGCACTTGCTTCTCCTCTTTCTCTAATTGCATTCTCCTCTGTCTTTCCTCCTTATCTAATTGCATTTGCTTCTCCTCTTTCTGAAGTTCAATTTTTCTTAACTCTAATTCTATCTTGTATTTTAATTTTAATTCCTTTACTTTTATATCAGAGTCTGATTCAGACTTACTCTTCAAAACCAAAGCACTTTTTTTTCCAAAACATTCTTTTCCGCCAAATACTGAACAAAAATATTTTTTATTTCTTGCTTCGTTAAAGAAGCTCTTGCCTCAGAATGATCATATTTTCTGGAAAGCTGAAGCAATTCGTCTTTTCTCAAACAGTCTAACTGCTCCTGGGTAGGAATTTAAATAAAGATATCCACTTTTGATGACATTGGTCAAAGCTTGCTCAGTTCACTAAAGATTCTAACATGTGAGATAATACTTGGGATTTTAAAAAATTCCGAACCTAGGGGAATTTTAATTTCAAAAGCAAAGTTTTCTGAAATATTTTAGCAAAATTCGTAATCCCAAGGACGAGCGCCGAAATTTCTGTTACAAGTCTATGCTCTTAAAATAAGAAACAGAAAAGAGAGAAGACAACAAACTTTGTAAAATTTAACAAATAATTTATTTCCCTAGAATACAAATTGAAAAATAAGAAAAAAGAAATTACGGTATTGCGAATTAAATCCAAAAATAATCCAAGAATTAAAGACACAAGTCCTAGTAATACAAAGTCCCGAATAAAACTCAGTTCAAGTCCCGAAGAGAACCAAAATTGAAGGCGATGACGTGTCTGCTATGGCCCGCGTCGGACTGATGTGTCAACAGTCTCTTGTTGAATTACTTAAATATTATTCCAGGTTTGAATTCAGTATAAATTCCAATGAATGTCTTTATCCAAGAATTTTGTCAGAGCACTTTTTTATTTCCAGAGAAATTAATCACTTGAAATCAATAATTTGAAGAAAGTAAACCTTCAGCCCAAACTGGACACAACATAATACAATTTAAAGTGCCAGATGTTAAAGCAGAACTAGTAAAATTCTGACAGTCACAAGATAATATTGTTCTCTGTTTGACCCCAGGTCACAAATTAGCATTTTCTAAAAACAACCATTACCTAATGGAAATTAACTTTCTAGCATGATTTAACGAGCCTTATTTATTTAAAACATAATAGCCTATAACATTCACTTTGGATTCTCCAAAACCCTGACCCAAATCAACATGTTCACCTGAATAACAATTCGGTTAATTAGCAAAATTCGTAATCCCAATTCCACATACAAAATAATGAAGCTATTTTTAGTTGTTACAGCAATGAAATTAAAAAGAAGTCAATCAGGTCAAACAGAACTGAACTAAATTCTGGACAAGGTCAAGTCCAGTAAACAATGTTACATTATAATAGTAATGGAATAAAAAAATTTTTTTTAAAAACTAACAGACAAACAATTAAATTGAATATACATAACAATATATTGGTGGCACTTTTTGTGCCTTTTCCCGTAGGAGCTTGTAATAAATCTCACGCGTGTGATACAACAAGCATATACTGTTAGAATATTTGACAGGTCACAAATTAGCTTGTTTTATTTTTAATTCGTATCATATGCCATGATTACATGGATGTAGGTCTTGTTTGTGCCTCTCACACTATCTCAGTTAACGTCTACGTATGTGCATATTCATATGCGGGTGTATGTAAGCATGTGTATGTGTAAATGCATAAGCAGATAAAATGTGCACGTGTATATACATCTTTGCTTGTGCTTGGGAATGTGGGTATGTATACATAAATATATATCTTTAGTATTTATTAAATATTTGTAAATTAGTTTGATTTGTTTTTCATTATTTATTAAAGGTATCACAATCAGTGTCTGCAATAAATGTTTATGTATATACCTGCTGATGGCCAATCGGCGAAATGCAAATAAGCTCTCTGTACCATACTACTACGGTTGTATATCACTCCACGACTGATTTATATACACCTGACCAATTCAATCACGTGGTTTCAGATAATACCGGCGAAACCTCTACAAGAAGCAAGCTGATACGACAGAGCAGGCTAACTTAATGATCAGCGATTATATAGACCATAAATACCGGTTTTCCCTTAAAACTATCGTACAAAATTATTTGAGAAGTCTTCCATTAATATTTTGGCATTGTGGACACTAGGTGAAGCCATGGAAATACTAAAGTGTTTGTTTTATTACATTATTGTTTGCATTGACATCCAACCAGGACTGGGTGAACCAGGTAAGCACACGAATTATTAATAGTCTTTGTCAAACAGTGACCTCGCATATTTAACAATGTTTCATAACCAGATGAGTGCATATATATATATATATATATATATATATATATATATATATATATATATATACCACATACATTAAAAAATAACATGCATTTAAAGTGTTGGTATAAAGCCATTTGATATACCAATACTATTGGTATATCAAATTGTGATCCGCCCATGGCGCAATAATACGCGTATATAAACATTCTCGCGAGCGTCTGCAGTTGATTCTAGATCAATGATCAATTTCCAATCATTAGTCACTAGTGACGTATGAAATAACGATGAAAAGTATTAATAATCCCGTTTTCTAAATGAATTAATATGGTACACATTTTCGTTACAATTCTTTCTGCTTTCTGTTCTCCCCTCCCCTCTCATGCATAACGGACAAACTGCGCAGAAATGTGGAGTGAGAGAGAAAATGAATTTGGGCTGGATTAAAACCTTGAAACAGAAATTACACCAAGTAATCTACAAGAATATGATTCGTCGTAACGATACGTGTGAACTTTCCTTGGGATTTATCTACAGTGTTTATCATGATACAAAGTTGCAAACCAGTAAATTCCTCGGTTACTTGGTACACATACTGTGATGTATTTAATGTTGTTTTGTAGTTGTTTCTTAAACATACTATAATGTTCTAAAAAATCGATTATTATTTAAATATGAAAATGTCCAAAGGCCTCCCTTCCCTTCCCCGCCCCCCCCCCTCTCTCTCTCTCTCTCTCTGGACCATCGTAGCAAGATACGGGCTAAAATCTATGAAATGACGAACGTAGAGGATTTTCGTTTGTGTTATCCCACAATATTTGTGGACTTATGAATGATGGTAAAAGTTAAGTCAAACCGACCAAAGGATGAGAGAGAGAGAGAGAGAGAGAGAGAGAGGGAGAGAGAGAGAGAGAGAGAGATTTAAAGTCAAACCGACCAAAGAGAGAGACAGAGACAGAGACAGAGTTTTAAAGTCAAACCGACCAGAGAGAGAGAGAAAGAGAGAGAGACAGACAGAGACAGAGAGAGTTTATGGTCGGTGGTACTGTTGCTAAAGCAGAATAATGACTTAGATCAACTATAAATATATTAAAATATTTTAATTACCTCTTGTTGGTTCGTCAGTTGGCTTACTTTATATTCCACATTAATTTCCATGCGCCGGTATGTGAATGGCGTTCATGTGAATGATGTAGGTATCCAAGTGTTGCTAGTGCTCTACTTTTATCATTAAAACCATATTTCATGTTTAATCATAAGTGTGTATTATATTGATATAATCAATGTGGAGAAAAATAGAAACCAAGAAAAGAAAACAATCAACTTATCAATATGCAAGGTGATTGTAAATAGCCACTAAAGGCATAGAACTACATTTTGTAGCGGACCCACTCGGGGATATGAGGAGTTCATTCACTAGGTCAATACACAGCTGCTTGTAATAAATCTGAACTCCGTTCAAAGGGCAAATATATGTATTTGTATGAGATATAAATAAAATGTATGTACAGTATGTACGCTGTATCAATGATATACCACTCGTTGTATAAATTTTTCATTAAAAGGAAACTCAGCAAGCTTCGTTTCCTTTTAATGAAAAATTTATACATCTCGTGGTATATCATTGATACAGCGTACATAC
>JAECUM010001642.1:0-43272 GCA_016617855.1 Megalonaias nervosa | reverse complement strand
ATTAACTCATTAACCCCTGGAGGTTTTTGTAGTTTTTGCCTGAAATGCGAGTAGGAAACCCATTTTGGGGGCTATTTCTGAATACATCCTAATACATCGACCTCCAAGACATTTTAGGTTAACCTAATGCCTAGTTGTGTTAGAAACATCGTTTTTCATTGGCTATTTCACCTGAGCATGAGCAGAAGGGTAAAAGTTGGAGTTCTTTTTTTTTTTGCTTAACGGACCCATCATTTTCGTGTCGAGACCACTCTTTATTCTAAATGCCCATCTTATCCTACTTTTTGCAAAGGTTCACCTGTCTGTGTGCAGTTCAGACCGGTCTGTCTTAGATCTGAGGCCAAAAAGTCTAAAATCCAGACATAAAATCGGATTCCGACCTCGGGCGAATTTTGGCTGGAAAAAACTCGGGTCCAAAAAGTTACGTATTTCCCTCTGTATTTTGTAGTGCAACTAGAACATCCATATTATTTGGTATCATCGTAAAGCTACATCTGTCTACCTTTTTATAATACCACCCACTTTATTGTGTCGTACATGACCTTGATGCTACAGAGCTCAGAAGTAGGCTACCACCTCTTGCCGCGTAAACGTGGCACCAGGGGTTAATGAGTTAACAAGGATTTTGGAAATTTTTTACAAATTGTCAAAAAATGGCTAAATTTGTAATTTATGTGCAATATCCATGCACAAGAGATCAAATATACAAGGAATATTCAAATTTGGTGACATCATCAAAATGCACTGTTTAACTCATTAACCCCTGGAGGTTTTTGTCGTTTTCGCCTGAAATGCAAGTAGGAAACCCATTTTGGGGGCTATTTCTGAATACATCCTAATACATTGACCTCCAAGACATTTTAGGTGAACCTTATGTCTAGTTGTGTTAGAAACATCGTTTTTCATTGGCTATTTCGCCTAAGCATGAGCAGAAGGGTAAAAGCTGGACTTCTTTTTTTTTTTTATTTTTTGCTTAACGGACCCATCATTTTTGTGTCGAGACCACTCTTTATTCTAAATGCACATCTTATCCTACTTTTTGCAAAGGTTCACCTGTCTGTGTGCAGTTCAGACTGGTCTGTCTTAGATCTGAGGCCAAAAAGTCTAAAATCCGGACACAAAATCGGATTCCGACCTCGGGCGAATTTCGGCTGGAAAAAACTCGGGTCCAAAAAGTTATGTTTTTCCCTCTGTATTTTGTAGTGCAACTAGAACATCCATATTATTTGGTTTCATCGTAAAGCTACATCTGTCTACCTTTCTATAATACCACCCACTTTATTGTGTCGTACATGACCTTGGCGCTACAGAGCTCAGAAGTAGGCTACCACCTCCTGCCATGTAAACGCAGTGCCAGGGGTTAATGAGTTAATGTACAGTCATGTATGCCAAGTGTATAATAACTTTATACTCATGTACAGTATTGTATACCCAAGTGTGCTTCTAAAATAGTAGGGTTAGAGAATGAGGTTATCAGAAATGGAGCACCACAACCTATCTCCAGCCTGCTGGCATAAAATATGTAATTATTAACATTTCTCTGTATTTTCTGCCAATTAGCATTATCAGCACCATGCTGTATGTATCCTGAGTGTTAAGCATGACAGTAGCCGATACAAAGGAAAGGTTATAGATCGAGGGGACTACAAACATATTGAGTCCAGGCAGGAAATCTCCCATGCAACAGAAAACAGAGCTGGTAGCTGACTTTTATATCTGATAATGGCAGAAAATGTTGTAGCCAAACTGACAAATTGCAATTCTGGCCTGACATAATCTGGTCTTCATGACCAATGCTGTAGCAAACAGTAAGTCTGATCTGGTAGAAGGCTAGCAGGAATCACACAAATTCAATCAACACAATGTCAATTCATAAATTGAATGCACAGAATACCTAATGATGAGCAATATTGATTTGTATGAGTTCATTTAAAAAAAAATGAAGAAAAAAAAGGAAAATACTCAGTAAAGAAAATGAAATACAGATTGGAAAAAAAACCCCAAAACACACAAATCCTATGAATACCAATCACAGTAAGTAGTATAAGAATGCTGTACCAGTACACTGTTTCAAACATTAGTAAAATTATAAGGCTTTGGATGGCAACCATGACTGCATAAAAGATTAGAATAATATCTTGGACTTCTCTGCAAAATAACAATAATATTAACTGTTGTACACGGTATTTTAAGTAATATGCACACATGCTTAATACAGTAAATACACACCTTTCTTTTTGTCAAATCTTACAGGCCTGGGATTGTTCACCTGGTTAATGTTTGCCTAATAGTCAATGAAAGTTGGCCAAAAATGTTGGGATTAGTTGGATGCTATCAACAGACATTTCTTTCAATGCTGTTGACTGTCCATGTTATGAAAACAACTGTTTTAAGGTTTTTCCAGGTTTTGATATCTTCATCCATAACTGAGTGCACATCATGAACATTTGTCACTATTGAAAGGCCTTCTGCTAGGATGCTTTCTGTCAAGTTGGTCAAATACTGGTACGCTTTCTATTTTAGATAAATTACATGTATGTAAATATTTTTCTAATTTTAGTAAAAGACTTCATATTTGAAAGTGGACTGGAATAATTTCTTTCAATGTGAAAGGCTTTCAAACCAGGATGTTTTTCTCCTATATGGTCTTTCCAATTATTTTCTACTTTTAGTAATGGTGTACATAATGGCGAACTGGTATCATTCATATAAATCAGAAAGCCTTTCATGCCAGAATTATATTTTATCAAAAAAGTTTTGTCAAATTCTGTTTTGTGGTTTGTGAGAAGATGGCATACTGGGGTCAGTCTAAGTTGGCTAACATGGTGTGTCCTTGGGCAAGGCACTTTACACTGATTGCTCCAGCATTATATAAGCTATCTGTGTTGCTGTGCTGCAAAGCATCGAACCAATCCAAACCCAGTTATCGCCAATCACTACTGAAAAATCTACCTCTATGGGAAGTTTGTGACGACTACAACGGAAACAACAAAAATATGTTATCAAGTCCAGAAGGAGTATAATCAAATGTTTTTCAAAACCAAATTCATTTTTAAACATTCTGTACATTATGCACGTACATATATTCATGATTTCATTTTTCCCTGACTGCATGAAACTATCCTGTAATGTTTGGGTGACCTTAGACATATTTAAATTCCTATCTTGGTTTTGTTGATCCCATAATTCCCTTAGTTCACAATCATTAAGAACGTCCATAACAAAGGTCAGCCATCTGGAATGAATACTATCTCTAAAAACTGGAACAAGATATCATTGGGACTAATTGAAATCTTATCTTTCTTGCTATAAATAATTTTTTGACAAAAAAGCAAATCTTTCTAGCCATAACAGAGATTCTGAGTAGGACTCTTCATAAATCACTATATAAAAAAATGATATAAGGTGTAGATTTTCTTAGCTTTAAAATAGTTCAGCAAAAATGCATATGAAATGCTTCAATGGTATTACATTTTTCAAATCTCCCAACCTTTCTGAAACTATGTTTACTTGAAACAGTAGGACTTAGAACCTGAGAATCAGCTACAAGTTCAAACATTTTACTAACTGCAGGTAAAATTTAAAACTTCATTTCTTCTGGACATGGAAACTACATCTGTCTTTGCTATGTACATCAAAGTTTGACAATACATTTTGCATTTGAAGTCAATCTTCTGGTTTGTCAATACACTGCATTTGAAGTCAATCTTACAACTCTGGTTTGACAATACATTGCATTTGAAGTCAATCTTACAGCTCTGGTTTGTCAATACACTGCATCTCAAGTCAATCTTACAGCTCTGGTTTGTCCATACATTGCATTTGAAGTCAATCTTACAGCTCTGGTTTGTCCATACATTGCATTTGAAGTCAATCTTACAGCTCTAGTTTGACAATACCTTGCATTTGAAGTCAATCTTACAGCTCTGGTTTGTCAATACACTGCATTTGAAAAGTCAATCTTACAGCTCTGGTTTATCAAGACATTGCATCTGAAATCAATCTTACAGCTCCGGTTTGTCAATACATTGCATTTGAAGTCAATCTTACAGCTCTGGTTTGACAATACACTACATCTGGAGCTCTGGTTTGTTAATATACTGCATTTGATGTCAATCTTATAGCTCTGTTTGACAGTACACTGCATTTGAAGTCAATCTTATTGCCCTGGTACAACAATACAGTAAAACTTCGATTTTCCATCAGGGTGTGGGACTGAGCCCATGACGGATATGAGAATAGATGGATAATAGAATATGTACATTGAGAGTATTATACAGTAGCCCCGGTCATTAAAAAATCATAATATCTACATATGTACATGTACCTGTTTTTAATATTTTGACATACAATGCCCTGACAGTTAACAGAGACTGACGGTTAATAGGGTGCCGGATAATCAAAGTTCCATTGTATATTGCATTTGAAGTCAATCTTACAGCTCTGGTTTGACAATACATTGCATCTTAAGTCGATCTTGCAACTCTGGATCAGACAGAGCATGCATTACTGCATCATCTGTGTAAGGTATTAAGTAAAGTTTGAAATCAAATTGAAGATCTAAACTGTCTAATAACAAAATCATTTAAGAAAACAGAATAAACTGGGTGAAAGATTTTCACCCTGATGTACACAACATTACAAGTGAACAAAAGTACAGTGAAGAGCACATTACATGCTTTATTTATCAGTTTTCCATGTAGTCACTAGGACAGTATGGTTTACTTGAGCGATTAGACTTGGGAGATTAGTGACCAATGGCTACTCTGCAAAAGCAATTTTTTTTTCTGGCCACAATGGCATTGACTTTTGACCTTTTCACCCTAAAATCAACAGGTCTCTTCCATTCCATGCCTTACACACACTTTGTAAAGGTGTTAAAGTTTTTAAGCAAGAAAATGCTTCACTTAAAAACGACCTTTGACCTTTCGATCCCCAAATTCAATAGGCTTCTTACCAAACATGCAAGTTATTTGAGAACTTTGATGAAGGTACATGGTCGCTAAGTTAAATTTTGGGTGCAGAAACCATTAATCTTTATCAGTCACTGACCCTGACCTTTGTCACCCTGAAATTTATAATCTTCTTCCACAACCAAAATGCAAGCCAATATTGATCCAGATTTGTGACTCTTATTACTTTGTGCAAACTTCAGTCATTGTGACCTTGACCCTTGTCCCCCAAATTAATAGGCTTCTTCCTTAGCCCCAATTGCAAGCTGTTCAAAAACTCAAGTCCAATATGTGATGCAGAACCAATATTAATGTGCAGGCACCCCATCAAGTATTATACAGGCGTGTTGTTGATTTACATAGTGTATGCTGAAATTCATCAATTAGGACTGAAACTATCAACGGCTTCTATGGATACAACCAATGGAAGTAGACAGTACTGGTTTAGGTGATATAGTTTGATGGTCGATCTTTTGTATTAAAAAAAGTCTACTTTGGATCAAACAATAAAACTAGAATGTATCCAATTCAACACAAAAATTGTGACGTAGTACACAATGTGTGAAGTCGTACATGTGTTAAGCGAACGGAAACCATGTGGAATAATGTTTTGATGATCTCCTCAATATACTGTTAAGTTATCCTGAAATTAATGTTACTCTGTGTGGAAAAAAGTAAACAAAGTACACCGCTGTGAAGAGATATTTATTCACAGTTAATCTTAGCACGATTATTAATTGAGTATTCAACACTGTAACATGCCAATCCACCCCCCTTTCGCCTCTACGTCGATCCCTTTCTTAGTTTTGTTGTTTGTTATAGGTCCCTCGATAACTCGCGCCCTCTCTTATAACACGGTTGATGTTTTTGGACCCCGTTGTGCGTGAGTTATCGAGGGAGTGGTGTATTTAAAAGTAGATGAACTCCTATAGCTGTCATCTATAACAAGACACATCTCGAGCTCTACAGATGTAAAGAAAAATAAACTCTTTCCAGCACAAGAAAAATAATACCTTCTTCTCAAGGTGTAAGAACGACTCTGACTATTTCACTGGACCTAAGTGTTTTTAAACCGAACCAAATCGTCATTTCATGCACACACACGAAGAACGCGTGGTTATTTCATCATCTAACAATCACAGTACAAGATGTAAACACATATGCTTAGAAATGACCTTGGCCACAACCAATCGTTTATGCTGGCTGTTTATCCACCCGGCAATCTAAAATAATGCTTACGCAAGCCGAGAGTCATATTTACATTCTAAATAAACATGATGTTTCTTTCAAAAATATCAGATCCCGTGAACATAATCATCATCATCATAAGAAAATATAATGATACAAAAATGAAATAAAAAGAATTCAAATTTTAACATACAAGTAATTAAATTACATGGTCGTAACACAACACAATGACTCGAAGATAAAATCCAAACATATTACTTAAACTTGTGTTTAATTTAACTAACTCAATTGTTGCAGTTTAATAATAGTCAAAATTTTAAAAGTTTTGTCTTTCATTATTCTTTTTAACTATTAAAATACAGAAAAATGGATCTTTTACATGGACAAGTAAAATGTATGCACCCATGATTCATGGGATGCACTTCTTTGCAGTCAAAGTAAACAATTGTGAAAAGTTATCTCCCTTACCCAAAATCATTAGGAAATGTGCATTCATGGTTGAACTAGTGGTGATGATTACAACATTTTATGTGCAGTAAAACATCAAATTATCCAGATCCATCAAATTTAGTTCAAATAATTGATTACCCTGATCAATGAATTTTGTCAAAAAAGTACAAATGTTAACAAGAGTCAAGGGCAACTGATCAAGATAAATGCATCTTACATGGATTCTATTCACACCTGTGCTGGTAGGTAATTAACTTTTATCACCCATTAAGCCACTGCTGATCAACATTTAAATACATAAGCTTGGACTACAGGATGCTTTTGATTAAACCATCAGGAGGTTTTCATTCTGCCTGATTAGCTCGAGATTTCTGTATGACAAATTACATACATGTAGGGGCACTCACATAGCGTTAATCAGGTGCAATCATAAACTTTCTCTCTTTGAATCTCTCTCCCTTCATCTTCTTAATTATTTTGAAAAGATCACTGAATTATTCTTAATACCTCTTAATTGTAGATGTATAAGATAATATTTGATTGTGCTTGTTTATAAATTCTATTACTCAATTCTATGTTGGTGTCATGATTGGGAAGTTCTATTTATAGGTACATGTACAATGTAATAAATAAATGAATTCAGGGGGTGTGGTAATCAACATTTAACTGTATCAATGATTTTGATGTTGTTCACAATTCTTTTCAGTAAAAGTCTGAACGAAAGGATTGCTTTGCTTATTAGTCAGTTTTTGAAATGTGCCATTAAGGTTTATTACAAATTTATAACCAAGGTCTTGCCTTTGAAAAAACTGTCTTCAATTTTTAATAAAGTGTTTTAAATTGCAAAACTAATAACACCAAAGTTAATTTTTTAATTTTTTAATTAGAACTAAGTGCCAACTGTACAATGCACTTCCATGCCAAATGATGGGCATACTTCGATACTAACTTCTGATATCTACATAGACTTTATTTGTTTTCCAAAACTGAGGAATATTTATCTGTGAACACGAATATTACAAACAACACAATTTACCCGGACTTTCAACTCATAAAAATTAATAACTTCTTAAGAATTGTAAAACACTACGATATTACTCCTACAGATCATAATGTACATTAGAGGAAAATTTGCTTAATATTAGACAGAAAATTGATACTACTGTCTCATGAAGGTTTCTTTCCATTTGTGAAAGAGCTACATCAAGAGATGATAATAATATTTGTGCATTGAACTGTATTCTAAATACAAAGTGCCTACAGTCTTCAGATCTAAATTCAACAAAATATCTGGGAGTGGGTGGAAAAAGTGGTGAAGAAGAAAATTTTGGGGCAAACATGTTTATGGTTTCCAAACCATTCCCAGACAATTTTCTTAGTTTTGATAAATACAAATTTTTAAAAAATTTAAACTGATTTTAAAAAAATATTAAACTAGTGCAAACAGTATGTGAAAACCATGCCAACATAATTCGTGTAATAAAATATGATCTGTACCTAAATTCTTAACAATTTCCACCAATCTCATGCAAAACCACTTTGAATCATAACACTGATAGATATATCTCATAATCGATGGTTCCCAACTGTCAAACTGGGCACAGTAATTATCTTTGACTAATCAAAAATAGGCATCAAATTCACTTTGTAGTTACATGTTGCTGTCCACAACATTTGCTCACAAACAAAAGACCATGTTTGATTACTTTCTTATTACATTACGGAGGACTCTGAAAGATTACATATAAAATCACTGAAAATTTATCAGAAAAATGGTTCACCATTGTGCTTGTAGAATGTGCAATGCAGACTGTCATTATGAAGAGGTAAAACTAATAAAATATTTGTCTTTATTCAGCTTGAGACTCGAAATAAAAGCAAGCTATGTCCTGCCATTTATTTAAATTTCTGTCAAAATGACTTCAAATAAAATTGATCTCTTACAAACTACTGATTTTATAACACCTGCAAAATGTTATGACACTGAAGTAACAAGTCACACTAATTAGGAAACAAAGATAAAAGTGGATGCAAATGTACCATCTGCCAATGTGCCTGTAATGGCTTTTACGATGTACCATTATTATTTCTTTCTTTTTTAAGAGTTTATGATAAATGATTTTTTCACATGGATCTGATATAATTCAAATTTACTAGTTTATCAATGATACCCTTATGAAATATTTTATCCATCCAACTGAGGATACATGTTAACATGGCATAAAGAGCATAAAATATTCACTTCAATCGCTTAGGCAACTTTGTACAAATTATTTATTTATTTACTGTAACTTTAATACATATTTTCCAAAACATAATTAAATCATTAATTGTAGCTAAAAAGTACTTGTTTTATTCTTACATGACAATTATATATGTACAATATACATAATGAAAGCTCTATTTTACATTTTTTTAAAATACTGATGCCATAAGTTATGATAATAAGTATGCCTATCTTTGCAAGAAAAGAAAGATTGTGTTATTTTGTCCTTTTTTTAGCAAAACATCTTTTTGAAGTTTGTTCATTTTTCATAGATCGCCAACAACATGCTGCAGCTTTGGCCTGATTTTCACCATCGAAAATCCTAATTTCATGAATATATTGTGTAGTAGTTCAAGTCTTTTTTTTCTTTAATGCTTGATCTGAAAGAATCTTGCAATCAGGTTGGAAAGTTTTAGAAATACTGGGGAGAATATTTTCCAATGAATCTATTGCTGATTTGCCATTTTCAGGACAGCTTGTGAGCCAGAGCAACAGTAACTAAATGGGTGGAGCTTATTGTTCAGTATTGGAACTATCCATTGTAGCCAATCCAAAAATACTTGTTGATTAAGGTCTAGTTACCAAGTGTAATAAAACCTTGATCAGAAATATAGCCTTTAGAGCAGCAAAAAAGCTAATTAGATGTAAAATCACCTCATCAATACTCATGGATCTCAATCATTACTAGATTCATGCAGAAACCTCATGATACAAGTCTATATTCCAAGTCTGATCCAAACTGATTAGAAATATGGTTCCATACTGTAACAAGCTCAGTCAATCTGATGAAAGATCACCTCACTAATATGCAAATCTTTCTCATTACTGAACATCTCTGAGACCTTGAAGATATAAGCCTATATTACAAGTTTGATCAAACTGACTAAGAAATATGATCTCAAGAGTGATAACAAGCTCAATCAAATCCATGATCACATCATTAATCAATTAATCATTAAACTTGATAATTTTCAGACCTATCTGAGATTTTGGTATATGCCTATATTTCAAGTTTGATCAAAACCAAATCTGAAATACATCTTCAGAATGGTAGCAAGCTCAGCCAATCTGATGCAAGATTACCATAATTATAGGCACTGACCTCTGACCCTAATTACACCAAACACAATTTGCTGCCTTTTCCACACACACACACACACACACACACACTTCACTCGATAACTCACGCCCTGATAACTCGTGAACCAGCTTTTAATGCAGGGTGGAGTGTTGAACCCAACTTTTTAAAACCAGAAAATACCCCCAAAATTGATATCTATTTGTTGAACTTGAGAAAATCACAAGTTCAACAATCAAAGTTGGTAACTGAAACTTTGATATATTGCTCGTTTTAATGACAAAAATGGTAGATAGGACCTGGAAATTTTATCATAATTATGAAATTATTAACTTTTAATAAAAGGTCATACATTTTTGTTATATTTACTTTCCAAACAACATTCTTAGCACAAAAAATACTAATTAAATAAGTTTTTTTTCTTCAAGTTAAATGCATCTTTTAGTTATATCTTTTAGTCCTGTTTAAGTGTAATCATCATAAATGCGATGTGTCCTCTTGTATTTAAACATAAAATGTGTCAATCCACTGTAACAGCTATGTTCGCAAGCATTTCTCTGAGAACCTAATTAAGTGTCAACCGTGTTTAGTTATCTAACTTGCTTTTTCTATGGTTGCACTAAATTAAAAGGTGACCTCCTTTATATTTATCATGTAAATTGCATCTTTTGTATCAAATAAAAGATGACCTCCTTTGTATTTATCATGTTAATTGCATCTTTTGTATCAAATAAAAGATGACTTCCTTTGTATTTATCATGTTAATTGCATCTTTTGTATCAAATAAAAGATGACCTCCTTTATATTTATCATGTAAATTGCATCTTTTGTATCAAATAAAAGATGACCTCCTTTGTATTTATCATGTTAATTGCATCTTTTGTATCAAATAAAAGATGACTTCCTTTGTATTTATCATGTTAATTGCATCTTTTGTATCAAATAAAAGATGACCTCCTTTGTATTTATCATGTTAATTGCATCTTTTGTATCAAATAAAAGATGACTTCCTTTGTATTTATCATGTTAATTGCATCTTTTGTATCAAATAAAAGATGACCTCCTTTGTATTTATCATGTTAATTGCATCTTTTGTATCAAATAAAAGGCATGCAAATTCTACAAAGACTTAGAGGCTGTAATGTGGCAAATTTTTGAAGACTTATTGAAACTTAATGTGAATAAACTGTGCATTGAAGTTAGCTTAGTCAAGCCAAAAGGTCTTGAGAAAGTTCACTGATATTTCTTTTATTTCATCTCTGAAACATAAAAGGATCTACGTTAAGCTTCAGTAGGACTGACCGAGTCATTGTAATGGTATAGTGACACAGCGTACATAGAGTTACAACCGTATCAGTCGGGAGAGGACTTTATGTCAAATAATTGATCTTCAAAGGAAAGCTAATTGCAGCATATTTTAGGCTGGTGAAATCTGATAAAGATGTGATTATTTGGGCAGAATTTTAGGAACAGTTACTTCCAATTGGTCAGTAAAGAATTAAGGGTACCAACTTGCTCAGAATTCTTCAGTTCGACTCTTGCCTTGTGAGAAGACGAAAGGTCTAACTCTGTGGGAACAATAGAATTGTGTTCCCTCGTTAACGAAGAAAGGTCAGATAGCTGTCTTGGAAAGGAAGACAGGCTATAGAGATCTGACACATGATTGTGTGGGAAGAAAGAAAGAACAGCATTAAGGTACGCAATTTTAGTTTCAATATAATATTCTATTTTCATTTGTTTGTTTTATGCAAATGTGTTTGAATGCTTATGATTCATGCTATGTCTCGATTATTCAAGTTCATAGGAACCTGTTGATGAGAGTTGTATGCAATTTATTTCTTAATTTTACAGTTAGTTCATTGATAGAATTGACGGATTGCATGTAATCAGATATTCAATGTGCAGTATTTTCATAGGGATTTCTGATGTAACCCAAAGAATGTTCAAATATGCAGTATTTCATGCAGATTTATGACTTAACCCTAATATGCAGATGTGTCATATTTTTTATGGTTACATAAATTGATTTCCTGTTTAGGATGATACTGTTTTCGTGAGTTAATGACAATTGTATATATATATATATATATATATATATATATATATATATATATATATATATATATATATATGATTTCGCAATGCTTAAATGATCTTGCAGGTTATTGGTTATTGTAGCTAGATTTAGTGAATATTATGCCATAAGTAATTGAACATTTATCTTATTGGACAGAATTGACTGGTCAAATGTAAATAAGACGTGTAGTAATGTATGCTGGTATATATGGCCGCATGTGTCTGTAGAGAACACATGGTAATTCCTAATCAATTGCTATGCGGCGACGGCAATGAACTAAGGTCATTCGTGCAAATATAGCGTGTATCTTACCGAAATACAGGAATTTGTAAGGACCGTTATTTGTTACGATCACATTATGTCAGAATTTATACAGTGTGAATCGCTAATCTGAATACTAACCAAGAGAGTTTATATATAAGATCACATTATGTCAGAATTTATGCAGTGTGAATCGCCAATCTGAATACGAACAAAGAGAGTTTACATATATGCAAATAAGTGGGTGAAAACATAACTAGCTCTCGTAATACTCTCGTATTTAAGGGAACAGCTTTATACCCTCGAAGAAAGGAGAAGAGAAGTAAAAAGAAAAACCCGATGAGTCAAGGGGAAATCCGCATCTAAGAGAGGTCGGAATAAACAGTGGTCAGAAAGAGGACCAAAGCGCACGCATTAGATGTGGAAACCAGACGAGAGGAAACAGATGCCAGGTGATGCTGTCAAGCGTAGAATTTTAACTCTAAATTCACTACTCATAATATGATGTAAATTGAACACTGCGACTAAATTTTATCAATGCAAATCCGTTGGACTGAAAGTGAAATTTTGGTCATGTATTAATTGAAAGTGAAATTTTGGTTATGCATTAATTGATTACATTTATTTTAGTAAATCTGTTGGATTGGGAAGTGAAATTTTGGTTATGTACTAATAAAAAATTGATTAAATTTATTTTATTTATTGAAAAGGGGGCTCGTAGTTGTTATTTCTTTCAATAGCCTTGCTCAGCTATCTGTTAACGTTCCATCTATCCGTCCACACTGGGCAATAACACCGTGGGAGGTCATTCCCTAGTTAATGATTGCCAAATCAATTATGGAGGCTTTAATGTTTGAAGTCCCCCGTTACAGAGGCCATGGTCACAAGTCTGGTGAACTCATTTCATTTGATCAATAGAACACTGTTATAAATATTACATATGTAATATAATTAAACTGCCTTAAATTAACCTTAACTCAATCATAAATGTGATCAAAGAGAGCAAGGCAATCAAGTGAAATGACTACATAAAATAAAGAGTTGTGTTTCACAGATACAGATCACTGTGGAGAAACAAGTTTCAGAGAATTCCTGAATTGGCACTCAAAGATAAACTCAAGGATGAGAAGTTTCGCAATTATTTGCAATGAAATGACAGCATCAATATTTACTAATTGAACAATAAAAAATTTAGTTTCGACGTAGACGATTGCTTACAAAATATATGTTGCTAATCTTTGTGCAGTCTATGCTTTTGGACCCTGTCATGTGCGAGTTTACGAGGGAGAAGTATGTGTGTGTGTCTCTCTCTCTACTTTATATATATATATATATATATATATATATATAGATATTCTAAGGTATTATTATTAATTTTTTTATTTTTACGATGAGTACGAGTACACACTAAACAGTTTCTACTGATAAGCAATCTTGCTATCTTATGAACAAGGGGCCCTGAGTAAATGAATGGTTTAAGGTGCTCAGCTTTACAGTTCACTGACATCTCACCTCTGTCCTCCTGGGTTCAAGTCTCAGGCTTTGCAAATGTCAGTATGAGAGAAAGTTTGCCAGTATCTTCCTGTGGGTAAGTGGTTTTTTCCAGGGTTTTCCTGGGTTCTTCCTCCACCAAAAATACTTGTCCTGTACAGCCTAATATTGCTGAAAAATGGCATCAAACCCATAAAACAAAAAAATCAAATGTTCTCATTAAATCAGTGTGAGAAACCATATCAGTGTGGGAAATATCTGTAAATATTTTACCACATCTAACAGGTATGCATTTAGTATGCTGAAATGAATCGATGCATTTATCAGATAACTAACTGCACAGTGGGCAAAAGTGTTTCCAAAAAATGATTAAATGAGTGTGTCCAACAATGTCATGCTTTAAATATTATATATTCATGCCTAAAATTATGTGCTCTATATTCTTTGTCTGTCTGTCTGTCTTATTATTTGTCCCTCTTATTTTCCATGGTCTGACCTGAGCAAGCAAAAACACAAAACATTCATAACAAGATCATCTGTGTGAATGTTGATTTACCAGTCGATGATTTGCAATCATTTGGAACAATGCCACAGCCCAAAAGATTTATTCTTCATGTCATGTCAATGGTCTAGATAAGTGATTATTTCAAGTAAAAATCCCAACCCATTGAGTCAGTCCTGATAATCCAAAATTTAACTGTATATTTCCATAAACCCAGAGGGAGTCCATCTTCTGGCAAAATGTAGCATCAAATGATTGTGTCCTGAATCAATTTCTTTCCCAGTTAAGAGGAAATGGAAATACCAATGTGTGAAAAAATGCTTCAATTTCATTGCCATCAAATCCCATTATTTTCTCTGTAATTGAGACAGAATAGCAGTCTGCATACTGATCAGCAGACAACAGTTGAACAGAACTGCACATCTGAGTCACATCTGAGTCACAGACTTTTCCCTAAATATCAAATAACCCTCATCCCGAGTAAACTGTCTCCATCCTGAAACTCCTGTCCACCAAAGAGTGGACTGAAATTTGATGAATGCATATCATGTCCGCCAACCAGTCCCAATCACAACCCAATGCTTGAAGTCATCATCAAGAATGGTGTCCGAGTTGCATGACTTGACCTGAACACAATAACACAAGTAGAGAAGAACAGGACTAAGTTATACATGGCTCCCTCATTATAATGCAGTGGTTGCGGTCATTAGCTACTATGTTACATACAGAAATGCAGGAAAGCAAGAGAAAGACAGAAAAATGTATGGTAATAATTAAATATATTTTTCAAATTAATTAATAATGATTCAAAAGGATATAAAGATATAAAACTAAACTTCATGTTGTTTTCTTTTTGTTTGTCTTACATTTCAATGAACATTCATGTGCGACTTCCTCCAGGGCATACACTGGATGGCAATTTTTAAATGTACCCATGAACCACCCCTAGAACAGAAAAAGCCAGGCTGTGGGGCAGATATACATGCATGTGATTGACCAATTTAAGTAAAATGATTTTAATGTCCATTATTCAGATAATGTATGCTGCAAATATCAAATTCAAGTTATTGTATTTTCTAATTTTTTAAATACTGGCCACAGAGTTCATAGCAGCATGGCATTTTATCTGGAATTGTGTCATAAAGAAAGTTATTATATCAAAGGAGAGATGATTTCCCTTTTTCCTTATGGCTGCCGCACAAAACATGAATATAGGTATAAATGCAATGGCTGTATTCTTATCACTTCAGAAACAGCTTCATCCTCCAAATCTCTTTGAATCATAGTTCAGAACAGCAATGTTTAAACTGCCAAGAAAATAAAAGAAATGAAGAAAATCCCAGATAAATTCAGTTCTCTATACAAATTTCTTTCTTTCTTTTTCCAAATCAATATTTATATTTTGTAAAAGCTGTCACATATTGCAATAATTTTTCTGACCATTCTGCAACTTACCTCATAATACATCCACTTAAAGGAGATTAAAACTTTTCTATACATAAAAAAGCCAATACTATACACACTCACCTATAAGTTTAACTGCTAAATGCATACACTCTAATCTATTGTCACATAATGTTCTGGCAGGTATGAGTCTATGCAGCTTCTTAAAAGTAATCAATAGAACAAACAGCATAGACCCTGATCTGCCAGTGCATTATGCAATGGCAGATCAAGGTCTATGTATTTTGCAGTTGAACTCTTTCAAGTGAGTACATACAATAACATAATCTCTCAATGGTTGGCAATTATTTCCCAATGCAAATATCAAGATATTCTCCAGATAATATCCCTGACCCATGATCTTATCCACAGGGTTATACAAATACATTTCTGATCAGATCTGATAAAAATCAAAGAATCTGTGATGGCCTTGATGTCAGAAGAGAAGGACTGGTACAATGATATTCTTATAAGTTATCATGAAATGGCCAGTGACATGGCCTTGGTAACAAAAGGTCAGCTTCTTAAGCTAGCCATAAATTGATTTAAAGCATTGTCAGACAATACATCATCTTTGATTCAGACCAACAGTAATACCAAAATGGAACAGAAAATACAGCTGGGTTGATAAGTTATTATGTGATGCTTTAATGTGGAGATATTGGTTGTTGTCAGTTTATTGCCATTTTTCAGCACATTATCATGTGACAGTCAGTATATTTTGGTGGAGGAAGAACCTAGGGAAACCAACAATCCATGGGAAGCTAGCAAGGTTTCTTGCACACCAATGTTGGCCAAGCCCTAGATTCGAACCCACATGGAAAGAGGTGAGATTTTAGTGATCTATACATAACCACTTCTCCTCCTAAACTGCTGGGTGGAAATTCACCAAACTTGGTACATCATTGACCCATCTGGTGATCCACTGTGAGAGGAATGTGATATTAAATACCCAACTGGTTCCAATGTCATATACACAAAAATTGCAAATACAGTGTGAATTCTATTGTAATCTCAAGATGATATTTCATACAGCATTACATGTTTGCATATATGTAAACTGCATTATGCCAGAATATATGGAAGAACTTTTTGATCAAAATCATGGACACTGTAGGGTAGATAAATCTCACAGATCACTTGAAACGTCCAAATCCCAACCTGTTTTAAGTGTGATCAATCTCACAAGATCACTTGAAAAATCCAAATCCCAAAATGTTAAGGTGTGCTCAATTTCACAAGATCACTTGAAACATCCAATCCTAAATTGTATGTGTACAAGAAAAATTCTAAAACCTGATGAGCCAAATGTTTAGAGCAGATTAAATTTTATATAAAATTTAAACTTTTAATGAAAGCAATTTTTTAAATGATGTGCTATAATATGTATTTTTAATCTGCTCCATGTTTGTGCATATATATATATATATATATATATATATATATATATATATATATATATATATATATATATATATATATATACACACACACACACAGATGCCTATAACACTGACGACATTGTAACATCATTTGTTGGTGATGGTCGAGATGGTTGTAGGGATTGGTGCTTACAGGCAAGGTGATGGGTGCCACTGACCTGTGGAACGAGGTTTAAATCTCTGTCGAGTACGATTTAAAATTCTCTAAAATTTATGATACTGTTGTTAACTAATATGCACAAGTGTTCGACATACATAAATGGTTGATGTTTTCCGTTTATCAAATTTATGCTTGAGCAATTTCAACATTCATTATGCAATTCCTGATTCACTGACATAGATTACTTAAGGGTCTCAAGGCTGACTAGATACAATTATATAAAGACATTTGTAGTACTAGTAGTAGAAGTAGCAGTAGTAGTAATAGCAGCTGCAGCAGCAGTAGTAGTATCGTCATAGCAAAATCAAACCTGCTGTTAAACTGTACCTAAAGCTTTGCGTGCAAACTTAGTTTGCCAATGTGGAACAAAATTGAACAGCTGTGAAGGGATGGTTCTTGTACTTTGCAAAATCAATGTTGTTAAGAAAACTCACAGAGACACAGACACAAACACACCTAATCATTTGACACAACAGTGACATAACAGTGGGGGCCCCGAGTGGCCGAGTGGTCTAAAGCGCTGACCGTTACGGATCACTGCCATCTCACCTCTGTCTGCGTGAGTTCAAGTCCAGGCTCGGCTAATGTGGGTACGTGAGAAAGCCTGCCAGTAGCTTCTCGTGGGTTGGTGGTTCTTCCCTGGGTTTTCCAGGGTTCTTCCTCCACCACTAATACTGGCCGCCATGTATAGCCTATCTTGTGCTGAAAAATGGCGTTAAACCCTATAACAACAACAACATAACAGTGAGGTATTCTTCTTGCCTAACTGGGAGGCAGCAGAACTTGTTCTGGAATCAAGATAAGCTAAAAAAATGAAAAACTTCTCAAGAAACTGATAAGGAGTTATTGGTGCATAAGTAAATGTAAACTTTTGAGGAAAGTAACCTTTTTGAACTTACAGCATGAAGAAATTTTATATGTAAACAGCCAATCCCATGTTAAATCACAAAAAACCCAAAGAATCTCTTAAACCTGTAAATAAGGTTGGGGAGTCGTGCAGCAGCATTTATAGGTAGCACTCCACTAATTGGGGCAGTCAACTCTTTTTGCACTTGACTGTAGTCCCTAAGAAAAAAAAATTGCTCCGACTTTTTCTGGAGATTTGCTAACTAGTGAAGAATGTTAGTTGCATTCAATATAAAGCAGCATTAAAGCCTAAACAGAAAAAAAAATATTGAGATCAGTCTCTTGACTTTTATATAGGATGACAAAGCAAAGGTTCAGCTGGTTTAAGAAGAGTCAATGCTTTCAAATTTACAGTCATTTCAGTCAAATGCAGCTGCTTACAAAAATGCAACACAAAACAATGCCAAGTTTTAAAATGTGTCGTGTCCAAGTTAGTGTCTAGCATATGTGAGACAGTCTTTGTGCATCTAAAATCGTAAATAATACAATGATTTCATCAAAACAATAAAAGAAATATGTAAGAAGCATAATTACTGCAGTGATGCCAAAAAGAGTCAGGGGGACAACAAATGAGGGAGTTTTCCAGAGAGTACAGCTTTTTCAGAGAGTTTGCAGATTTGTAAAAGAATGTACTTTAGTACATTTTTCTTACATTTTGAAATTCGCAGCATTTTCTCTGCGCTGTCTATACATCATAAGAAGTCTTTTAATGATCTGTAACTTAAGACTGAGAGTTAGGCACCAAAACTACTTAGCCACTGCTATTATAATAAACCAATAAATCACCAGAGAGAACAGTTTAAGAGGCACAAAACTGTACTGCCTTCCACAAGTAAAGCTCATTACGTCCAGTAGTTTTGGATTCTCTCCCTTGTAATGGACTTGGTAGTGTGGTAACAGGCCCAGTGTATCAGCTTGCATGTTGTAAAATGTGACTAATACAGGTAACTTGTTTGCCACGAGATGCAGCTGAGAAGGACTTTTTAAAAGAGTTTTGGAGAAAAATCTAAACCTTATATTTAGTGGGTTTTAAACATTTTGTTTTTATCTTTGTTTTGTATGCCTTTGTGGGAAACTGTTTGTAACATGTATACATTTCATCCCTTGTCTCATGGCGCATATTTACTTTTGGTTGGAGGTTTTGTTTTCCTCATGAGTTTGGTAAGGTTTCACCAGTTACCTAGCTTATGCTTGGCCCTATTCAGCCAGAATTATGCTGATGTGTTTTAAATCCTGCACATACAAATGTACCTTCCCCAAGTAAAACTTTTATGTGTCCTAGGTAAACTTTATTTAAAGTTGTTATGAAAATCTGCTTATGAAAATGACTAAGAACCCCCCCCCAAACTTTAAAGTCAACAACATGCAACCAAGTGCTACAAAATAATCGAATGGATGAACACCGATTACAAGAAAAAGTGATAGTCAAGCAGGGTTTCCCCACATGGACAGAAAACACATGATTTCACATGTAAGAAAGTGAGACCAAAAAGTTAAATGTACATATTCTAAAAGAAATGTTGCATTAAAGATTTGTTATTATTGTTATTTTGGGTTTAATGCCATTTTTCAGCACATGATATGCTATACCTGGTGGCCAGTTTAACTGCTGGAGGAAGAACCTGGGTGAGATGGCAGTGATCAGGAAAAGCAAGCGCTCTAAACCTTTCAGCCATCTGAAGCCCCTACAAGATTTGTAATAATTGCTTAACTATGATGTTTACACAAAATAAAGAAATCATGAAACTCCATTATTCAGCACATGATAGGTTACACATAATGGCCAGTATTTCAGTGATCTGAAGTTGACCTCGGACAACTCCACCAGCCTGGGCCGATTCTTGGAATGCTGGAAATTAGATTCATTCAAGGTTTTATCAGTATAAAGGTCCACCATCAATTTGGTTCAAATCAAACTGTCCAAAGTAAAGGATGCTGCAGAAATCAAAGTTAGGAGAATGGGAAATCTGCTAAATAAGGTCATGTGAATGCTGGAAATCTGACTTCAGTCTCAATATAAAATTGCATGCCACTTTTTTCCAAATATGACTGAAATCCAACATTTCTTGTTAAAGCAATGCTGCAGAAACAAAAAGAGTACATACAGTCTGGGGACATAACTCTTGTAAATGGTGTCATGGAATGATGGAAATCTAAATTTAAGATCTTGTTAATATAAACCTGCATGTCAAAATTGTTTGAAAACCAAGAAATATTGGTATATTAATACAGTAGAAATCAAAGTAAGAACGACATGCAATCAAGGGGCATAACTCCTGTAATGGAATGCTAGAAATGAACTAACTGAAGGTATCATCAATCCAAAGCTGCATGTCAAATCCTGTTGAAATCTAGCCTTAGTAAATTTATGAAGCAGAAACCAAAAACAGGAGGACAGGCAACCATTACTCCCATCAACGATGTTGTGGAAATCGATTTCAGGCATTACCTCAGGAATATTAATCTATATGTCAAGTTTGGCTATAATCCAGAAATCTTTGTTAAACCAATGTTAGGAAGACAGGTATCCAAGGGCTACATTCCTCTAAATGATGACACGGAACCTGAAAATCAGCTCTTTCAAAGTTTCGTCGATATCAAAGCTAGTTTAAGTCCAACTAGAGCTACTTCTTGGGTTGAACTGGCAAATCCTAGTTTTTTATTACGTTACTTTCCCTGCCCCCTCCTCATAGATGATAAACATACATACATACGGTAACCCAAAGCATGTGACACATGCTACATGTAATCCTTATACAAGTTAATGTACAAATGTTTTGTCCAAAATAAAAACCTGAGATGGGCAGGAAAGTGAAGAATAAAGAGATGAAGAGCGAAGGTTGTGCTTTATTACAAAACAATCAGAGACACAATTAATTAAGGCACAAAGGAAGCTATATCTGAAGGTGATTTAGCATAATTCATATCAATTTTAAAGGCTTTATTGTGAAGTTGCTTTTTGTAAAATTGGTTCTAATTCTTTAAAGTACCGTAAATGAAGTAGTTTTTGGTTGCTATTAACAACAGACATATTTGATGCCAGATCAGCTAAATTTAGATAAATTTTGCAGGTCTTCATGCCAGGATGCTTCCTGTAAAATTCAGATGGATTCTGTTTTGCAGATATTAAGACATTTGAAGGTTAATACATCTGAAGGTTAATACATTTGATGGTTAATACATTTGAAGGTTATTCTCACTTAAGTAACAGCAGCCATATTTGATTTTGGACTCACATTATCGTAACAAATTAAAAGTTCTTCATCTGACATTTTTGGGGAAAATTGTTTGAATTCTGTTCTCAAATTTAAAAAAAAAAAAGTCATACAAAATGGTTGATCAGCATCATTTTGTAGCAACCTGAAAGGTCTTTATGCCAGAATGCCTTGTGTCAAATCTGGTCAAATTCTATTTTATGAAGCAATTGTTTGAAGGTCTGTCCACTCTTTGTAATGAGGATCATATCATACAACTGAATGGCATCAGGGGCCCTGAGTGGCTGAGTGGTCTAAAGTGCTCACCGTTCTGGATCACTGCCATCTCACCTCTGTCTGCATGGGTTCGAGTCTCAGGCTCGGCTAACATGGGTAAGCGAGAAAGCTTGCCAGTAGCTTCTCGTGGGTTGGTGGTTCCTTCTGGGGTTTTCCAGGGTTCTTTCTCCACTAATTATACTGGCCCCCATGTATAGCCTATCTTGTGCTGAAAAATGGCGTTAAACCCTACAACAACAACCAAATGGCATAATCTGCATAAAACTGAAAGGTCTTTATAGCAAGACACTAACTGAATGGCATCATCTGTATAAAACTGAAAGGCCTTTATAGCAAGACACTAACTGAATGGCATCATCTGTATAAAACTGAAAGGCCTTTATAGCAAGACACTAACTGAATGACATCATCTGCATAAAAATGAAAGGCCTTTATAGCAAGACACTAACTGAATGGCATCATCTGCATAAAAATGAAGGGCCTTTATAGCAAGATACTAGCTGAATGGTATCATCTGTATAAAACTGAAAGGCCTTTATAGCAAGACATTTTTGTCGAATTAAATCAATTCTCTTTAGCAGCTTTTGAGAGGAAGCTCTTTGAATGTTCTTTTTTCTTTATATATAAAAATGACAGCCATGTTTGGTGTCCAATTGACATTAAAGGTAAAAACCTGAAAGGCCTTAATGCCAGAATCCTTTGTCTAATTTAGTTAAATTCTGTTCAGACATTTTAAAAAAAGTTTTTTGAAAGTTTCATATTTTTATTGTAATGGAGGCAGATCAGTCTCATTTGAACAAAACTAACGACCTTCATGCTTCTGTAAATTGTGTGTGTGTGTGTGTGTGTGTGTGGGTGTGTGTGTGATTTGGATTTTTAACATAGCTTTAAGAATTTTTCAGTTATATCGCTACGATGTCTGCAGTGTGGCAGTTTATAGTGATGTCTAGCACTTGGGCATCATGCCGCAGACATGTAGTATCATGTCCCACCCAGTCACATTATCCTGACACCAAGCCGACCAGTCCTAACACTAACCTCTTAATGCTGAGCACCAAGCGAGGCAGCTGTTAGCACCATTTTTATAAGTCTTTGGTATGACTTGGCCAGGGATCAAACCCATGACCTCTCGCATCCGAGGCGGACACTCCAACCACTGTAAATTTTTGCTTTTCTCTTCTGTAAATTCTGACCTTTCCCTGATGAGTGGTTTTTGAACAGTTGTTTGAACGGTACATAGCTTTTTATGTGACCATAATGGATGATGGATAGGTTAACGTTTGTACAAACATGAAAAGCCTTTGTGCCAGAGTACTGTCAAATTTCATCTAATTCTGTTGTATGATTTTTTTAATATGTTGTTTAATGCCTATTTTCAATAATGTTGATTATACTGGAATTTAATAGCAGATTGCCAATATTTAAACAAAGTTGAAACTCCTTCATGCTAGGATGATCTTTTTAAACTCTGATTCAAATCTGCTGATCATTTAATTTTAAGAAGTCATTGGAAGATTTTTCTGTTGCTAGTAATGGAGGCCATATTTGATGGTGGATCAGCATCCTTTGTGCAAACTTATTTCTTTATGCCAGAATGCATTCTGTCAAATTTGGTCAAACTCTATTAAGTGGTTTTTGAGAAGCTGTCTTTGGGTTTAATTTTAGTAATTGTGGTAATATTTGATTGTGGACTGGCATCATTTGCAGAAGCCTGAAAGGTCTTTATACTCGAGTGCACCTTGCTAAGTATTGTGGAAATTAGTCCAGTGTCTTCTGAGAAGTTTAAAAAAGCCATTCTTGACAACAATACACAATACTCTATACTATAAGCTCGCTTGGCCTATCGCCATGTAAGCTCAATATTCCAAATTTCTGGGCCAGTTACATAAGCCAATAGCAAAGATGATGAACTTCTCATGGTTCACTTTAACAATTCCGATTTTGATAAAACTTTAAATTACTACGCTTTCAAAGGAAACAAATGGACTATACACATGCTTCAGTAGAAATTTGACACTGAAATGAAGACTGTTTCAGCTAACTTGCACAATTCCCAGACAGGTTGTCCCCAGCAATCATGACCCTTCCAGAATCAGTCAGTCAAAGCAGAATCTGCTTAATTTTTTTTTTTTTTTTTTTTTAACTGTTATATACACATTATGTTTCACTTTGTCAATGAAATGGGTAATAGAAGAAAAAGACTCTATTGCTAGTGTACCAAAATCACCTCAAATTTTAGGAATATTTCTAAAAGCATATTAACTATTCAATCAGAAATGAGAGAGAGAGAGAGAGAGAGAGAGAGAGAGAGAGAGAGAGAGAGAGAGAGAGAGAGAGAGAGAGATGGTTCTAAAAGATGAAGGGCTTTAAAACGTTATTTAAAGAAAACAGTTAAAGTTTAAAATATTTATGCTTAAAATGAAACTCTACAGTAACAAACTATACCTTCAGAATATAACATGGAAAGCATTGAGCAGTTTTTCTTTTCCACCAATCTGAGTGATATGGTTATATGTACCCACATATATATAATTCAGGTCCAACTGCAAACTGCATAGACCTGATATGCCAGTACATTAGATGATGAAAGATCATGGTCTATGTTGTTCTACTTATTAGTCCTAACAAACTGCATATACCCTGATCTACTGGCACATTATGCATTAGCCAACATAGGCATGTATATATGGTAACACTCTCCAATATGCTGATTCCATCCATTGCCCTGGTCAATTTGAAAGAGTTATTTGTTGTTGTTTTTTGGGGGTTTAACTAATTTCTCAGCACAATATAGGCTATACATGGTGGCCAAAATAACTGATGGAGGAAGAATCCTGGAAAACCCCAGTAAGATCCACCAACCCATGGGAGCTACTGGCAGCTTTCTCACATACCAATATTAGTTGAGCCAAAGACCCAAACCCATGCCAAGAGATTGGCAAGATGGCAGTGATCGTTAAAGGAAGGTGCTTTAGACCACTTGGCCCAGGGCCTCCTCGTTATTCATAAGAGCTTCAAACAAATACAAATCTACTTCTAAATGTTTAACATATCCATGATAGAAAACTCTAAGACATTAGTGATTATTTTTTTTCTTCTTAATATTAAATGAACATGTGAAGCAACACCTGCAAAAGATACCTAGAACCTTCCATGGATCTTAGCAAATAAATAGCTTAAAGATTAGGCATGAAGAGCACTGCACAACTGTCTTATTTTGTTCAAGTAACCATGGAGATCACCGCCTAGGCATCTTGTTTCATTAAAAATGGCATGGAGACCACTACCCTGGTGCCTTATTTCATTAAAAAAAGGATGGACCTCACTGCCCTGATGTCTTAATTCGTTAAAATAGGCAGGAAAATGATATTCAGAATCTAATGGCTTGCAAAAAAAAATGTTTAAAGCATAAATTGATAGATGTTTCCTTCCTTCCTTCATTGTTGTTTTAAATTTTTCTTTCTTTCTTGTACTGCTATGAACTTGGAGAAATCTTTAACCTCTGCCATGCATTTTAATAACTTATTTAATTTTTTATAAAGATATTATACTAACTGTAGAGTAAAATGTCATTTTCTATCTGCAAAATAAAACACGTTCCAAACCCACTCCTTTTTACTTTTGTTACTCATCCGTTCATTTTACATATAACCATTATGTGAGTCTGACATGTCTGTGCAACTTTCCAACACTCTTGGTTCCAGATATATTTTTTTGGTTGGGCTCAAATCTGATGTACTTATAGGACAGAGACATTGGGTGCTTTTGACAATGTGCATTCATATGTAAGAAAAGCATGAAAGCCATTGTCAGCAAACTGCAAGTTGGCACTGTTACAATAATTTGGAAAATATGATCCTTGTACAGCATGGTAACCTGGAAGTCAATACTGTACTGAACTCAGATGCACTTTTATTATTTGGAATTTTTTCTGTTGTGATGAAAATCAAAATAACAAATATTTTTGCATGTGCTGAATCAATATGTATATAATATACTGTATTGATCCCATAATAGGTCCACGCTGATACTTAAAACTCCCACTCTGAACTGGTTATATGATTGGAAAATAAAATAAATGAATAGTTTGAATTTATCAGAGACAGAAGTCATCAAAATGAATTTTCCATGGCATTTGCTTATACCATTGGTTTTGCTGTACCAAAAGGTACTGCTTTACAGATGCATGGTTTCATTATAAAAGTTAAGAGAATATGTTGCCTGTCATATACATAATGGTATTACAAAATGACAAATGAAGCTGAGGGACCTGGTAAAAAAGTATTACCTTACAGTATCAGTATAATAACATGGCCCCTGGTATAACACTATCCCTGATATAACACTGTCCTTGATGTAACACCAGTATGATCATGGATCCTATCATACTGTTTTTATTTCATTTTACCATGTGATATACCCCAGTTGTATATCATGACCATGCCTATATTAGACTCACAGTACACTTTTTTAAATCTGCATCAACTTTGCTAATTCCTACAGAAAAGGAACAGGTGCATTACATGGCTCCTCTAATAGGATTAATCAGCTGTTATAATTATTTCCACACAATATTTACACAACCTGAGAGGAATTAAGGTAGATCAATCCATCCACTAATTTGGAGTGAATGTAATTTCTTTGGCTTTCAAAGCACTTGTGCAGCAAGGTTACCCATCTGGATTAATTCTTGTTTCCCTCAATTATCTTCAATGAAAGAATAACACAAAATGGCAGCCTAAAGATAACTGTTGACACTGAAACATTTGGAACTAGTGAGAGGGTTAAATCAACTGACACAATCAACATGAAACTGAAGTAAACAAAACATTTTTGCAGAAACGTGCAGGAAATATATATATATATATATATATATATATATATATATATATATATATATATATATATATAAATTACCAATAATGATCTAGAAAATATACCTTACTCCATATGCACTCAATGTACTTATTCCTTATGTAATGCTACAGATGGAACTAAGTACAGATGGAACTAAGTACCTCACTCCATATGTACTCCATGTTACAAATAAAACAAAGCACCTAATTCCCTCCAAGATGGAGCTAAGTGCAGATGGAACTACCCAATTCCCTATGTACTCCATGCTACAGATGGAACTAAGTGCCTAACTTGCTATACACTTCATGTTATTACAGATGGGATTAAGTACCATCCTTGCTATGCCCTCTGAAAATATACTTTACCCACCATGTACTTGCTCCCTATTTACTCAGATGGAACTAAGTATCTAACTTGCTGTATACTCCATATTACAAATGGAACCAAATACCACTCCATGTTACAGATGGAACCATGTACCAAACTCCCCATGTACTCCAATTTACAAATGGAAACTAATACCACTCCATGTTACAGATGGAACCATGTACCAAACTCCCTATGTACTCCAAGTTACAAATGGAACCAAATACCACTCCATGTTACAGATGGAGCTAAGTATGTTGCTTGCTATGCACCCCATGATATAAAAGGGACTAAGTACCTTACTATGCAGTCCATGTTACACATGGAACCATGTACCTTACTTGCTATAAGGTGGGCCCTGTGGTGGGATGGGGGGTGGTGGTCTAAGGCATTCATCATTACAGAACACTGACATCCTACCTGTCTGCATGAGTTTGAGTCTGACAAAATGTCATGTGCTGAAAAACGGTGTTAACCCAAAACAACAACTACTTGCTACAAACTCCATGTTACAGATGGAACAAAGTACCTTACTCATTATGCACATTATGTTGCAGATGAAATTACAAGATTATTGTGAATACATAAACCCAAACTGGACTTTCTGCATAGAAACAAAATCAATTTAGAAATACAGCCTCTAAAAAGCAGGCTAAGGTCAATTAGAAAATCTCATTAATATGCACATTTATCACTCATGATCAAACTCATTCAGCATCTTGAACCATCAGGTCTGGGTCTATTGCAGTTTGTAAGAAATACTCAGAAGAACAAAGAACACATGCTAATGTACTCTTGCATAATGTGCTGGCATATCTGGATCTATGTCATTTGTCAGGATTAAGAAAAAAGCACATAATGCAATCCCAGATCAGAGTCTGTTCTTTACAGTTGGACACAATTTGTACAGTACTATGTGGTACATTAAAATCCTTGTGATAAAAGCATTGGCTTATGTTTTCAAATTAGTGAAGGTCCTGTTTTCCAAGATTTGATAATCACTCATTACCATGAAATACATTTTACACTACAACTATATTGCAACTGTGAACCAGTTTTTCAGCAAATTATGTGGAATAAAGAAGAAATCAATATGGAAAAGATGTCAGAAACAAAACCAGGTACTGTGAATAGTTGGGCTAATAGAAATTAGCCAGTCTCATCACATAATAATTAACAGAAAAGATGTCAGAAGAGTGCATTTTGTAATTCAGACTTTATATTCTATAGCACTGATTAATATTCTTTTTAAGCAGAACAATCCTTTAAATTCGGCATGTGTGTATTTTTTGTACACTTGTACTCAAAAATGTGCTTATCACATCTGACAGTACAAAATTTGATAGACCTGGTTACAGGCATTAAAACAAGAGGTCCAAGTGGGTCAGATATCATTCACCTGGCTTACCGGTACATAACAGTCGACCATGACACTAAACAGGATCATGGAGAGTACTGTATGAGCATCAACTCCATATATAGTATCTCCTAAACTTCATATCATGTTGATTTTACTCTATGTAAATTATCTCACAAACTTTATACCATGTTGATTTTACCTATATGGCTCTCTGGTGCAGAATTTGCTGTCATAATATATAAGTAAAAAATGTCAGTAGATCCTGAAATAGTCAACAACAGAAAGAGAACATTTATATACATTTAGTTGATTGTTAGTAAAATTAATTAAAAATCTTAACTTTTCAAGCAAAATGTTAAGGATATTTCACTGTGTCTGCAATAAGGGTGTCAAGATTAAATTCTGTCATAATGTCCAGCTCTTCAGTAAAATAGTGCTCATTTGCAATCAGTTTATTGAGAAAGCATTACTATATACATCTGAAACCATGCAGAGTTTCTCAATGAAAATATATAATAAATTATCAGATTATTCTTCACCATGTTTGTATGTAACAGTTATATTACAAGCTTTTTATTTCCAAAATCAGGTAAATTTTATGCCATCCTCCTCAGTTTCAAGCAGTGTTTAACCTTTTTTGATCAAAGCCTGTGATGTGGAACAAAGGTTATTGTGTGGAAACCATTTTTCTTCTTTCAATCACAGTGACCTTGACTTTTGACTTTAAAATCAATCAGTCAAAGTGCAATCACTGTGATTTGTATCTTTTACCTTTCTCCTGAACTGAGAGGTTTTCCTTGCTCAAGTGAAAGCCATCCCAAGTTTGGTAACTGTTGATGATTGAAAACTCAAGTTGAAACCAGTTTTCTTCTTCCAGTCACAATGACCCTGACCTAAGATCTTTGGACCCCAAAATCAAAGGGTCAATCCATACCTGAAGTGAAAACCATTCACAAAGTTGGACAAATGTAGATGGTGTAGAACTGGAGTTATTGTACAGAAACCATTTTTTCTTCTTTCAGTTACACTGATCATGAACACTTAGCTCTGACCCTGAAATCAATTTAAGATTCCTCCTTACCCCAAGTGCAAGCAATCCACAAAGTTTGGTAACTGTATATGAATTGGTAACAGGTAGACAGTCCAGCCAATGAGATGCCAAATAATCAAATTAATACAAATAGAAGTTATATATATATATACTCTAATCATGGAATAATCCCCATAAGAAATGGAGTCATGTACCATTTTACAAACTCCATCAAAAGTTTCAAATTATATCACTCTACAGAGGTACCAGACCTTAAGGTTCTCACAAATGACAGAGATAATTCCTAAATATGAGTTGCTTTCATCAAATGGGTTGAGGGTGAGAGGTAATTATTATCCAAAGACCATGGCAGTACTTTCTGTACAACCAGGAAATCCATACCAAATCTTCAGCTTGGTCAACATTGCTGAAAGAACAACCACCCTCTGGCATCTTTTAAAAGCAAGTCCCTGCCTATTATCTGTCCACTTTCATTTCATCTCAACTGTCTGCACTGGCATAAATAGACTGAATTATCTGAAAAGGAGGATGCCAGAGCCTTGTCAACAGGTTAAAGATGTGAAATATTGAATGACATGACATCATATCAATCCTAACTGGAAATTAGACATCCTAGTTAGTGTGTGTGTGTGATTTGGATTCTTAACATAGCTTTAAGAATTTTTTAGTCATATCGCTACGATGTCTGCAGTGTGGCAGTTTATAGTGATGTCTAGCACTGGGGCATCATGCCATAGACATATAGCATGATGTCCCACCCAGTCACATTATTCTGACACCAGGCTGACCAGTCCTAACACTAACCTCTTAATGCTGAGCACCAAGCGAGGCAGCTGTTAGTACCATTTTTCTAAGTCTTAGTGTCAGCCGGGGATTGAACCCACGACCTCCCGTATTCGAGGCGGATGCTCTAACCACTAGGCCACTGGAGCGGTCGACATCCTAGTTAGAGCATAATGCATTGGTGACTCTGGGTCTATGCAGTTAGGAGTAATCAGTACGAAAAACAACACAGATTCTTTTGCCAAAGTATTATGTGGTAGCAGATTAGGGTCAATGTTGTCTGAAGATGGACTTCACTTATAAGTGAATATATATGGTTTTAAATGAAAAAGTACTGAAGGATTTATGGAAATTTTTTAAATTTCTCTTTTTTTTAAAAAAAGAACTTTCTAAGGAGAAAATGGTATGAAATATGTAGCTTGTAGTATAATTTAAGCATAAACAGTCTAAGCATGAGGGAGAAGAAAATGAGAAGGACAGATAATATTAAAATGATGCATTATTTGGTCAGTCTGTGGATATGAGAAAATAACTTTGCATTTACCAATATATATATATATATATATATATATATATATATATATATATATACACACACACACACATACGCAGAAATTATACATATATACATACATACATCCGTACGTACCTACATAGTACCTTCATACATACATACATACAGATATACATACAGATGAGCAGACAGACAGACAATGCATATACATGTCTGGCAGGTAGCTTGCTAGCTACAGTTACAGCAGATAAAAACGATTACAAATTTAGGCTCCTTTCTGCATTACACCTGCCGCTAGCTAAGTAATCTTCATCACCCACTGACTGCTGTCCATGGTTCTACTAGTAAAGATGGAAGTTACCCCACCTATACATGTTATATGATCTAGCCAGCACTAAAGTCAAGTCAAACTGCAACCAACAAAGATCCTGATCTGCCATAGCATAATGTGCCTGTAGATCAGGGTCTATGTTGTTTGTTATACTGATTACTCCTAACACACTGCATAGACCCAGATCTGCCAGTGCATTATGAGATGGCAGATCTAGGTCTGTGTGGACTCGTCTTATAAGCAAGTAGAGATGGTATATGAAAGACCTGACTATATTTTAACCTAGTGTGATACAAAGTCACCTTGATAAGAAAATGAATCCCATTTTAAAGCAGCAAATTCACACCTGTGGAGATAAAAGCTTTCAACACTGAAAGTTTTCATCACTGATAAGTAATTCCAAGACCCTAATAAGATAAGAAGACACCTGGAATAAAAAAAAATTACAGTGAAAGACTTCCAAAGATAAAGTTCTCAAGATAAGAAAAACATTTAGCAGTACACTTTGAAGATAAAATTCTTAAGATAAGAAAAAGTAAATAATACTCTTCCTAAAGTAAATGCATCTTTCTTCAGAAAATCAAGTAGGGTGATGAGTGTAATAAGGTCAATGAACTTACTGGTCAGTTGGTAATAAACTAAAGAAAGAATATCCTGTCTTGAGTGTAGACAGGTGATGGCTAACATGTTAGGATGACTGAGGGAATGGTTTCTGCATAAACAAAAAATTTTCTGGATAGAAAATAGTGAGAAAAAGACCATATCAACTTAGAAATTTAACCAACTCCCTTTTGTACTGTATTTATTCTGAGTAATAGATTAGTCAATAATCCATCATATCTTTGTAAACATAAAACAATACCTGATAAGATTAGGTTAATGGTATGGCTTTTACATTCTAATTAAATTTCTGTTTCATGACCTTAAATGTCACTGTACTCAGGGCAATGTGTGTGTGTGTGTGTGTGTGTGTGTGTGTGTTGTATTTTTAACCTAGCTTTAAAAAAATTTCATTCATATTGCTATGATGTCTGCAGTGTGGCAGTTGATAGTGATGTCTAGTACAGAGGCATCATGCTGCAGACATGTAGCATAATGTCCCACCCAGTCACATTATCCTGATACCAGGTCGACCAGTCTTGACACTAACCTCTTAGCACTGAGTGCCAAACGAGGCAGTTGTTAGTACCATTTTTAACAGTCTTTGGTATGACTTGGCTGGGGTTTGAACCCTATACATCATGCTCAATGCCATGGGAAATCAATACCCATCCATAGGACCATGATGCCAAGGTCAAAACTCACAATCTGTTATATAAAGTGTTGTATTTTTCTGTTATGAACACATTAAATGTATAATGTTTGGTGCAAAAATATTTAAAATGTCCTTCTAATTTCTAATTTAGTGTATTACACGTTTTATTCCTCTGATGGACCCCAAAGATGGGATGCAAAAATTGCAGTCCTCTTCACCAGACAAATTATATAACAAGAGTGGTAAATTTCCATTCAGTGGGTCTGGAGAACAAATGATGGTCAGATATCAAGCAGATATATGTTACAGCAACACAAATCCATAATGCAAAGGCATGGGGCTGAAAGAGAATGGCAGTGATGTTAATTATCAATCTATTGGTATTTTGGTCTTTTTTCCCCCCTCCAGACCTAGACATATAGACACTAAATCTATAAACCAGGGGTCAAGCTAGACTTAAATTTTAGGGAGAAGTGACTTCTCCTTTTGGTCAGAACAGGGAGAAGTGGGAGCTAAACAGGGAGAAGTGAGACCAAAGCAAGAAACACGATAGATAGATAGATAGATAGATAGATAGATAGATAGATAGATAGATAGATAGCTGCATTATCTTATTTAATGATGTATGCTTTTAACAGTTTTAAGCAATGCCTTATTTTCAAGTTGAAAAATATGTGTTATACATTAGTATCAACATATTTTGTACGCGTATAAAATTTTTTATATTCATACCCATTCTATTCATACTTGTATGTGTGTTTGAATTGAAGTAAATGCAGTGCATTTTGGCCATATGACTTAAAAAGCACATCAGAAACTATACGTTGTAATTAATTTTAACTGATAGCAGTAACAAGATTAGAGTCTTGTAACTGCAAGTTGGTAAAAATGCTTAATAAACTACCACTTAATTATTTTATTTTCTACAAGTTTTGTGTAAAATTGCAGTCAAAAAGATTTCTAGCATTCCCTGAAACAACCCCTAATACATGTACATAGGAATAAATGCATAAGTGACTTCAAACCATACTCTTCGTCCTGATTTCATTGTTCCCGATAAAACATTACTGTAACTATTCATACACAACACACTGAAGCACTAAAGTTGATATATAACTAAACTGGACCCTTTTTTCCCCCAACCGAAAATCTAAGAATTCATACTGCACAGTGTGAGTGCATCTATTTTTAGAAAGAGGGCTTTTCCTAATTTAACTACTCACTTTCTTGCTTCGTTACAAAAATTCATTAATAGGACTGCATATTTATGGTTGTATTATTTGCCTACCTACTGGTAATAACGATATGCATTGGTTAAATAGTATTTGCTTCAGTACTATATATATTTTTCGCATTTTCACAAAAATTAATTACGGTAAGTAAGAAAACAACCTTGACCTTGCAGCATTGTTTCGAATTCCACAACAGAGATTGTCACATGCTTCTGACCTACATTATTAAATATTTAGGCTAAATCTCCTATCATAGAATATTTAAACTTTGTTTTCATTATATTATATATTTTCCTGAACCTATTTGGCCAATTATTTACGAATACAGACAGTTTAATGAAGTGGTATATCATATACGCAGCGATGTCCGCCATTACAAGTTCATTTACGGTTTCAAACTGATTTTATACAGAAAATACGCAAATACAGCCGTTAAAATCTCCATTTATTAAAAAAAAGAAATAAATTAGAAAACGCTCTTCACTGATCATATTTTTTAAAAGCAAATTACTATCTGCATATTGATGTTTAAATTTCGAAACAGAATTTGGGATATTTTCATCATAGCACAGTGTGCCCAACTTCATGAAATCAAGCAGTGATATCTTGCTCCGGAAAGGGTTAATGGTCAGTTAGCTATTAAAACTTGCATGTGAATGTGCAAGAATTTCTTTGTCGCCGTAAGCTGATTGGTATCAACACCACGTAAATACATTTGGCCTTGGGTTACAACAGTGCCAGAACTTACTGGTTACAGCGAGGGGGCATCTCAAAGTCGTAATCTAGTCATTTTACGTCTGAAAAATCAGAAGGCGAAGTCGTTTTCGCTTTCTTAACAGAAGAAGGCGAAGTTTACGTTTCTCAGGCGACTTTTTCGCCCACTTCGCCTGGTAGCGTGACCCCTGTAAACCAATCCATATACACTTGCTCATAAGTCGAGTCAAACTGCAAAACAACCATAGATCTTGATCTGTCATTACAGACCAGGGTCTATGTTATTTGTTCTACTGATTACTTCTAGCAAACTGCATCTACCCAGATCTGCCAGTACAGGTCTGAGTCTGTGCAATCTGCAGTTGGACAAATGGTATGGTATGTAATTTTTTTAATAGTTTTTAAGGAGTACTTTGATAAATTTTGGCAGTGCTTATCAAATTTCTCATCTTTAAACAAAATATAACCTGATGGAATTGATCTTCATTTCCTAACCATTACGAAAACTGAGGGTTTTTTTTATTTTTTATATACAAGTATGCAGAAATCTTACAGGTTGGTTTATCCTTGGTATTTTTCAGAATTGCAAAAATCCTGTCTTTCATGTTCCACCTGTGGGCATGGGGATGCAGAACAGGTGTGCTGTGCTACCCTGTATGTTACAAGAGATGGCTAATGAAAGCAACCAGTTGCACTGGGATATCTCCTTTGATGATGTTAAGTGCAGCTTATATCAAGAAGAGGCCCACATGAACCTGAAATCACTCAGCTGGCTTACATACTTTAACAGATTACCTTGTCACTCAACAGGTTTATGTAGTATTGTACAAAAAACATGCAAACTATCTCGAAAACTTTATATCATGTTAATTTTAACTTTTTAACTTTTTTTTTTAAAAAAAAAATCTTTCTGTATACAAAGGCATATTTAATATGTATAGTCTTTTGCTCATAAAGGAAAGTCATTGAAGAACTTGATATGAACCCATTTAATAAAATGCCTTTAATTAATGTAATGTTTGGATGGCTCCCTGACCAACAAAAAGCTGTAAGGCTAAATACTGTACAGTGGTCTCTGCCAATTCAAACCAGGTATTGAATGTATGTTGAGAAATACATACACCAATAACCATTGGCCAGGCGGTCCAGTTCACATGGATATCAACTGGTAATTCAGAAAATCAACTGGTCTTCTCCATAAAAAATCCAATATAATAATTTCATTAACATGTAAAATTGCAGTGTTCTGAAAACATATTTGACAAAACTTGGAACATACTTGGTACTGGAAAATACTGTCTGATGAAACTTTCCAATTTAACAGGATTAATTTGACAATACCTTTAGAAAATTTAACTGGACCATTGGGTCTGCAGCTGTCAGTATTAACCAACCCTCCTCAAAACCCAAATGTCATGGGCTGGAACACCAGTGAAAAATCTGGACCATTATTGTTTCATCCTTTCAGTAACTGTGTTTTCAAATGCCTTAAGCAAAATCTTCAGTTATACATAGCCTGCTTAGATATATCATTTGGCAAATTCTGCAAATTGTGGCATGTCATCATCATCATCATCAATCCTTAACCCAAGAGGTTTTTGGGGCACCACAGTTGACTTTACAACCAATTCTCTCCATCTTTCCCTGTTCTCTACTGCCCTTTGGGAATCTCCAAATCCCATGCCTGTCCACTCCTTAATGTTGTCTTCCCACCTCTTTTTCTGTCTGCCTCTTTTTCTGCACCCTCGCACTGTGCCTTGCAAGATTGTTTTTGCCAGTCCAGATGATCTTGAGATATGACCATACCACTTCAGTTTGCACTTTTTTTACAGTGGTCAAGAAGTCTTCATAGGATCCGATGGTTCGTTGGATCCTATTGTGGACTTCTTCATTGGTTACGTGGTCAATGTATGAGATGCCCAAGATCTTGAGGTAGCATCTCATTTTGAAGGTTTGAATCCTTCTTTGTAGATCTGGCATGAGCATCCATGTTTCACAAGCATACAGAAAGATGAATATGACAATCGAGTGCATCAGCCTTGTTTTGGAACCAAAAGCAATGTTGATATCTTCCCATATTGGTCTCAACCTTGTTATTGATGCTGTTGTCCGGGAAATCCTGCCAAGAAGTTCTGGTTTGGAGCCCTCATCTGTGATAATTGATCTCAAGTACTTGAAGCTTGTGACTCTTTCCAGCTTCTGTCCACTGACCTTCATTTCTGCACTGATGCCATTGGTGTTGTTTGTCACCAGTTTGGTTTTTTCGGTGCTAATCTCCATACTATATGTTGTGCAGGTTGTGTCGAGGCGCTCAACCACGAGGGTTGAGCACCTTGTGGCATGTAATCAAATTTATATCAGTGTTTTATACTTTGGCATAAAAATATTATTTTGAACACAAAGCAATGAACAGGTCACATACTGAATTCCCTTAAAGAAATTACTTACATATGCCTGACTTGTATAAGACCTAATAGGAAGTTATGAAATGCATATGTAATATAATAAACAAAATGTCAGTGTATGGACATATTACCATAGTACATTATAACTAGTGTTAATCTGTTTCACCTACATTTCACATACAACAGTGACATATACTGATAACTGGTATATTCCTTTATCATTTGAGTATAAGTGATGTTACGACTATAGGCTCATAAACTAAGTAACAGTAAGAAGCAAAACCAACATGTTTTGTAAAACTTAAATAATTTCATTATCAAAGTTGTAAAATGAAAACAAAAGAGCAACTTACAGTATTGTGGATTGAATCCAATATAATTTTTAAAAAAGTTCTATTCAAGTCCAAAAGAATAGAATGTTCCAAATGAATTTCAGATTCTTGAATGTACTAATCTGCCAACAGTCCTGATGCATCAAATCATCATTGTTCAGAACTCCTCTGAATACACAATAGTGCCAGAATAATATTGTAGTCCAATTATCCCTCTGTAATTACAATGAATAATACAAGAAAATGCTTCCTCTAAAATAATATCTAAAAGCATTAAATATGTATGCAGACTAATGTTACAAGAACATAAGAAATAAGACTGAAAACATTGACTAGCTCCACATACCTATACACAAGCAGCAGCAGAGAGGGTGGACCTACAACTTTTTAGAGACCTTATTTTTGAAATTAAAGGGTTCCTACGAGGGCTGAAAAAAAAGTTTTTGTCTTAATAATGAAAACTTCTCTAATTGATCAGATTTTTTCACAATCTGGTCACATACGTTTGTCGTCCACCCTCTCTGCTGCTATAAATTAAACAGCCATTATAGATATTATCAATAATGAGTATTGAAGAACCACACTCAGCTAAATTAGCTCGAGAGCGACTAGAGGCAATTAAAAATATCTACCTGTTCGTGATTCTGTTAAGCAACAACTACAATCGCGTCAGGAATCTCAAGTTGAATTTGAGGAGGATACAAAAAAATTATTTAAACCTATCACTGAAACCACTAAAGGTATTCTACCTGTGTTAGAGAAAACCGCTGAAGCAACTGGAAAAATAGCAAGAAGAACAAAAAAGACAAAAAGAATTTTACGTGAACTTCCAGCCGAAATAGCTGCTGCGATGCCAGTCCCGGAAATACCTGAGGATGAAGATCAACCTGAAGGTGCTGAAGCAGAAGATGATGAAGCAGAAGGTGCTGAAGCACTAGCCCCTGAACCAAAATCAGCAGGTCTTATAAGTACTGCTGAATTGATAAATAATTTTGATGAAAAAACTATTAAAGTAATTAATAATTTGACCCTAGATCAACTAGCTAAGTTTGCTGTGGATAGTTTTAGTCGAAGAGGTAAATTAATGAAACCTGAACACGATAAAGATATCAAAAACAGTGAACAATGGTACAAATATTTATATCGCATAAATATGGATGTTGAACAAGCTAGAGATGATGATCCATTATATAAGGATTATGATATGGAAATTGATAAATTAATTCAATCAAGAAGAGAGGAGAGAAAACAACAAAAACAACAAAAACAACAACAAAAACAACAAGAACGACAAGAACGACAACAAAAACAACAAGAACGAAAGAAACAAAAACCTCCAAAACAAAAAACACCAAAACCATTTGAGCAATCACTTCGTGATTATCCAGAATTACCATCATCACCACGACTACAACAAGAACGACAACAACGAGAACAACAACTACAACAACGAGAACAACAACTACAACAACAAATACGACAACTAGAAAAAGAAAAAAACGATTACAATCAGTCAAAACAACAAGTAAGGAAGAAGAAAAAGAAGAATATATTCCGTCAGACACCTCTCCTGGCGCAACTGGAAGTGGTCTAGGAAGTGGTTTTATTACTTGTCCCAATAATGTCCTTGCTGATGTTGATCGATTAGAAATCCTCATTGGAGGAAAACGAGCTGGTAATAATTCCCCAGAAATCATTAATGAAGCAGCTGATATTTGTAAACGATTATTTACAGGCGGTATCATGGATATTAATGTATATCGGTCTCTCATTAATGAAATCAGTGACGATGTCACTTATGATTATTATAGTGATTAAGTATGTAATTAGTGATAAAGTCACTTAATAATTAAATGATCATACATAATACTCATGGACCTACCATGGTCAGGGTAATAAATTCTCGATTACCAGTATACAAAACGACCTACGGAGATGATTAGATGATGTTATTCAGGGTCTGTTTAGAAGGATAGCCCCAAAAGCAATACCGATTGCAAAGCAGCTAGGAATGAAAGCTATTGATGTTGTTCGTGAAAAGGGTATAGGCGCTGTTGGTAATCTCGCTAGCAAGGCATTCTCAGCAATTAAAGATAGACTATCACGATTAATACGCAGACCACAAGCGACCCGACCTCAACCTGTGAAATTACCTAGCACTGAAGTGATGCTGGCAAGTGTAAGTAAAATAATAAATAAAGCAGCTAATCAAAAACTAGCGGAGTTAGCTGATATCCCGATGTCGGAAAAGGAAAAAAATATAACCGCTAGTCTGATAGCAGGAAGTGGTCTTTGAGTTAGACGAAGACGATAATAATAAAGATGTTTAAGCACATATCTGACCCCGCGTTTGACATGGATGCACCAGTTCTCAAAGATGAGTCTGTGCGCGATTATCAATATTATTCTTACGACGCACGAATTCCAGATCAGCGTGGACGAATCGAATTACAGGTTCAGGATACAAGTAGATATTTCCTACCCGCTGAAGCATTTACTGAAGTAGAAGGTGAAATTTTAGATAATGCTAATCCTGCATCACCAGTAGCATATGGAGCTGATGTTAGGGTTGGTTTTGTTAATAATGGTATTATGGCGTTATTTGATAGCGCTACGTACATGATTGACGGAAAAAATATTGAATCAATTCAGAAAGACGTTGACGTTGCCACAACGATATTGGGTCTTGCGAGATACAGCAACGATTACTCAAGATCAGCTGGTCCATCAATGATGTTTGTCAAGGATACTTCTGACCACCCTGACAGTAGAAATCAGATTTTTCGACAACCCAATAATCAAGCTGCTCCTCCTGCTCCTGCTGCTGTTGAAGATCTACCTTTTCCAAATCCAGAATTTAACTTAGGATTTACAGCACGTCGATCAATGTTGAAAGATAACAGAAGAGCATTTTCATGTGCGATTCCACTGTCACATATTTTTGGATTCTGTAGAAATGTCAGAAAAGTTATTTTCGGAGCCAAACATACAGTTGTACTAGTACGAAAAGGCACAGACGATGATGCATTATGGAGACCCATTGGTAATGCTGGTATAGTAATACTAACAAAACTTTCCTTGTGGATGCCAGTGATGACTCCGTCAATATCTGAAGAAGACCGGTTACTATCTTTTATGAGTCAAGGTGGTAAATCGACGTTATCATGGTTAACTATGACCACAGATGCTATCCAGAGTAATATTAATGGTTTATTTACTTGGCAAATAGCATCACAGCAGGGTGTTTCTGCACCGCGACATATATTTATTGCGTTTCAAGATACTGCACGATTAAACACACAATTACGAAATCAAATGGTGTTTGATAAACTCGGTGTTTCTGAGGTTTCATTAAGGATAAATGGACATCAAGAACCATCCGAGGATATATTACTGAATTTCGATCAAAATCATGTAGCACGCGCATATCATCGTCTTATGTCGTTCATGGGTCGTGATCAAAATATTGATACTGGTTTACAAATATCTCAGTTAGATTTTACAACGCTGTATCCGATTTATTACTTTTCTCTAGAACATTTAGATTTAACCAGACAATCTGTTGTAGATATTCATTTTCGAGCTCGTGTGACAATAGGAGTTATTGCAAATTACAGAGCAATTGCTGTTATACTCAGCGATAAATCGATGTTACTCGAAGGTGTTGGTGGACGAATGAGAGTTATTGATGCCCCAGTAGAAAACATGTAATTAGATCGTTCATAATATTAATAATGTTATATCATCACGTTAGTGTGAGTCTGACACCTGGTCAGACTAAAAGGCTGCAATCAGCATCAAAAAATAACTGTGGAATAAAAATATCGCTAAAGCGAGAACAAATGACTGGTGCAAATAAACTATCGTTGACCGAGCGTCAGTTCAAAAACTTCAATGACTCTAAAAAATCAAATAAAGGTGTCAAACTTAATCTTTCTGCGGGTGCCATCAAAGATATTGCTAAAACGGGTGGTATATTTCCACTTCTCGCAGCAATACCAGCATTAATAGCAGCTGCAGCCCCAGCTGTTGCAAAAGCAGCTGCGTTAGGTGCTGTTGGAACAGCTGCTGGAATGGCATTAAAAAAAGCAACCGGACAAGGAATCAAAAAAAAGGGAAGAGGTTTAAGATTACCAGGGACTCCACATTCATGGTACGGAAAGGGTCTAAGATTACCAGGGACAGTTTATTAATAACACCCATGTCCAATTTTGATTTACTTAATGCTGCTAAGCAATTAAAAATAAAAAAAGTTCAGAGGTGTTTTTATGCGCGATCAATTACCTACCGTTGCAATGCAACATGAAACCGGTATCATTAATCTTGATAAAAACTCTGGTCCAGGCACGCACTGGGTAGGATATGCAATTGATCCACGTGGAATTATTTATTTCGATTCGTATGGATTAGCACCACCAAAAGAATTTTTAAAGTACGTTACCGGCAATATTCCAATCTGGTATTCAACGCTACCAACACAAAAAATAACTGATCCTCCAATATGCGGTCGTGAAACACTCGCTGTGCTTGATGCTTTATCAAAATCAACAGCACCGCCTCATAAAGTCGTGCACGCGTTCACTACACTACGTCATAACACTTAAACTGATATCAGTGAATATAATGGTAGATATTTACGGAAGATCCTCAGGTAAAACTCAGAAGTTCGATTTATCTAAATATGCAACCATTGATCAGCTCAGAAATGAAATCAATGATTTATTAAATATAACAAGTGTGGATCAAAATGAAGTCGTCGTTTTTCAGGACAAACAAGGACGATTAAAAACGAGTAATATACAACTACTAGATGTACTTATACGAATTCCAAATGCGGTTGTTAATAATATCTTTACTTTCACTGATCAGGGTAAAATACAGGATTCCGGTAAATCGGTTAACGATTATGTTAAGAAAACTGGTGATGTATTTACCGGTGACATTATTATGTCAAGAAGAAAAATTACACATCTTGGAGATCCAATCGCAGATACAGACGCAGCAACAAAAAAATACGCCGATGATCAAGAATCCAAATACGTGTCAGTGCGCGGTGGTATAATGCGTGCATTTCTTGACATGAATAATAATGGTATTAATAATCTCAGAACACCAGAAACAGATTTCGACGCTGCAACGAAGAAATACATCGACGATAGGGAAATTCCAATAACGACTTCGTTAACGACAATCAATGATGGAATTGCTGCATTTAGAACTGAATATAATAGTCATGTACAAACATTTCTAAATTTTCGTAGAAATGTAAACAGAAATATTAACGAATTTTTTGGAACTCCACCAACTGTTATTATTAATCTCGCTGACATTAACACAAAACTCAACGATATCATTAGTGGTATTCCTAATATTATTCAAAAACTAATCTCGTTAAAATTCCTCACGGACGAGCTAACAATATCGTGTACACAGTCGCATCAGGAAAAGCAACATGGACACCGGAAAATAACACCCTTAAACATACCGCAGAGGTTACTGGTGTATATAGATTATCTATATTTTGCGCTGAAAAATTTACTATATTTACCACATTTACATGGCGTCATTCAACCGATATTTTTTCTGGAACTGTGTCTATAGTGTTAAACAAAGATGTCGAGGAAACGTTTATGCTGGTAGCGGATAATAAAAAGTTAACCACAGCAGATTATTGGTGGTGTATTGAGTTTGTAGCTGAAACTCCTCAATTAGTTACCTAGATAAGTATAATGAATCAAGAGTCATTTATCGACGTTCAACGTCAGATACGCTCAAGTATGTGAGTGTCAAACCAAACTAAAAAATATCATCGACGATTACACGATAAAGGTAAAAAAATATCGTCGTCGTATGGTTGTTATTGATATAATGGTATACTCGGTTTCTGCTGTTATTGCTGGAACTGGATCATTACTATCAACAATAACGATGACAGCGCCTGCAGTTGTAACAATTATAGTTTCAACGGCAACAACATGTGCAGGTATTTTCAGTATTATCTCTAAGAAAATATCTACGTGTACAAATAATAAACTAAACGAGTACATAATGAAATTGCACACAGCAACAGCCGCATACACTAAATTATGCTCGTATATTTCAGCGTATCTCAGTGATGGTAAAATATCCAATGAGGAGTTCGTAACGATAATGAAAACCTACGATGAAGCATTCATAATCGCTAGTGACAATAACGGAAAGATGGAGAATTAAATAATAACGATAATAATAATGTCATCGTTAGAATTACTTCAGCAGATCATAGCTAATACAACGCCGTCAAAAACTACTATGATATCATTAAGTTCAACCAATCCTGAATTTAGCTTTAACTTTCCAACCGCAATTCCAGCAAAGGAAATAGC